>OMNN01101200.1:9925-25485 GCA_900302755.1 Chromis chromis
CACTATCACAGCTTTCCATTGTGCAGTGTAGAGCAGCTTTGCAGGGTTTGAGCAGAGTTGTGGACGAGCTGGTGTGCTCGAGCTGCAGCAATTAGGGAGGGAAGGGTGGACAAAGAGGCTGGGACTTCACAGATGTGCACATTCTAGAGGAAGCAATGGTGTATTGGTGGTGTAGTGTTTATTGATTACTTCATGGACATGTGATGTTCACAAGCTATACCAAGTTAGAAAATGATTAATCAGACATTCCTGTAGCAGTAAATGGATTTGACTGTATACTGTAGACGTTGGGAAAACAAAGTTCTGCAACTGATAATTACAAACTTGAATAGGTCAACATTTGCATGCTTTTATCATCTAAATTACAAAGTATATTTAACTCTTTACTCAACACTCCATGCTGATGTAACAGGCATTTGGCAGCATTCAGACACCTGGATAAGCTGTACTTCCTTTACGGTAGCATATTCGGTATTCTCAACTCTTAAATCTGGATTTCATCTTTACTTGTGCAAAGATGGTAAAACCCCAATCATACCAGGGACTCTTACTATTCTACAACAGTCACAGCAAGCCGGCAAAGGCAGGGAAGGATGTACACAATGCAATTTTTTTTTTTGTGACAAAGTCTTGATGCAAAGACGACTTTATTTACAAGAAGTGCATTCTGTTGTGACATGATGGTATTGGCAGACTTCTACAACAGTAGAATTCGATTTGTTACCGGAGCAGGAAGGTGTCTTCCATCTGCTTTTGAAATGCACCTGTCAAAACTGTAATATCGGAAACATCTTACAAACGCTGAAATAAGTTTGTAAAGCAATACCAAAGATATGGAGGAGAGCAGTTTTAAACCAGGCCTGGAGCGTATGTGTTGCTTTTTTCATAGCATATGATTTAGGGCGCCTCTCAGGACGTAGCAAAAGGAGAAATTCGATAACCAAAAGTTGGCACATTTTTAATTTACATCTGCTCTACCTCTGGGCCGTCAAGCAGTATCAGCACACCATTCTTTTCATAAAGTTTTCATCCTGCTTTTAGTTGCATAAATACATTCGTTTGACAGATGACTCTACTAATTGCCTTTTCAAACCGCAGTAATCTCCTGGTGCAGCAGGCGAAAATTAAAAATGCAGAACCCCGAGTATTGTTTTTTCATGTCTGAGCCTGCATTTATCCACCTGAAATTAATTCTCTAATTTGTTTGTAAGATAAACTGGGAATACTCAGGATCCCAATCCACTTAAAGCATCTCCTCTGCTACTTTACATATCCGCGCTGCAAATGTTCATTTGTCCCAGAAGACTCCACCCAGCAATCCTGCTAGTCATTAACGGCGGAATGAAGAGCGAGCCTCAACTTTTCTGAAGGGCGCCGTAAAGTCTTTTCGAAGTGTCACCTTAGTAATAGCATTGATGCAGTGTGGGTTTGACTAAATGAAAGCAACGTTAGAAGGACAAGTTTGGAGTCTTCACACCTGATCTGTAGCGTGGCTTGTGCGACTGCCACACAACACCTGCTGATCTGTATGGAGGCAGGTGATGACATGCTTGTCCAAACACAAAAAATATCAAGACAAAAAAAGCAGTCAGGCATGTCACTGTGTTACCACTGTGTGCATTCTCCAAACGGTTTGTTGCAAGTTCTCCTCCAAGCAACTCTCGGAACCTTTTCATGAAGTCCTTCCACATTTGTTCCCCGCAAGGTTGCACACCTGTGATCCCCTTCACTTTGACAGCATGTCATTTTCTTTGTTTGCTGGTCGTACTTTTTGAAGCTAACCCAGAAATTCTTGCACATTTCAAATTATTTGAGGACACCAAGAATGCTTTTTCAAACCATTCAGAGCTCTGAGTTTGGTGCGAAAGGTGTTTTTTAGCTCCATTTTGCAGAGCTGTCAAAGGAACTTGTTGTATGTTGAGAAGTAAACTATAAAATCATTTCAGCACCATGACAAAAGCACCTTGTTCTCCTGGGTCGTGTTTTGTATTTGGCTCTGTATGAGCTATACATTGTAAAAATGAATGGCTGCATTCACACAAGGGAGAGGTGACATCCTTCATTGACATTCAGACAAATGCTCAACAAGCCAACAAGAATCAGTCCATAGTAGAAAATACAGTTTTTTTGCTACACCTACCGAACAGAACAGCTTCATGCTTGCAGTTACTGCAATCACCAGAGCGATGAAGTATAATCTGTTGAAATTGGTTTTGGTTCTTCAGTCTCCACTTGCTAGTTTTTCCTAGAAAGTATACATTTATGGTCGATTTTAGAGATGCAAATTTTAAACAGTTAATTAAAGTATATGCAATGTTGCCTCGTGTGTCACTAAGGATGCCACTATAGGATGATACTGCAAAATTCCACATCAAGTTCTTCCACTTCATTACATAAACAACACACCACTATCTGCATTAATGCTAAATATTGGCTCTGAATTGAAATCACAATGCCGTATAGTCCAAATAGGTCTTTACTCTGGGGTATACAGGGCTGAAAGTTCCCTAGAGTTGTTGCCGGTGATGCCAGTCTACTGCTGCAAGGATTCCTGTTGTAGGCAATATTGTTGCCCTGCAGCTCTATTCATTTGAATAGAGCTAGTACAGTGGTGCAGAGTAGATGCCAAAACAGAAAAGCTTTAGCTGTGGCATGACAGTACAAAAACTAATTCCTAATAACTTTCCTCTCTTGTCAAATCATGTCTGTTAGCATTACACACAACTGTACAGTGTTTTGCCTTCACAAATCCCACTTAGCGACGTATCAGCAAAATGCTCAAGGTTTTGTTCAGTGGTTTGTTGTAAGTATTGACTGCTTGTGCCATAAAGACCTAAAATGACAGTCCACCTGGCAGATATTAATGAGTGTGACCGCAGCTCATGGCTCTGCCCTGTAGGAGCAGGGAAACAGTAATTCATGGGTTTTATTTAATATTTACGTTATCGAAAGTGGAAAATTGAACACCATGCTACCTCTACTCCTGTCATGTGCTCCAGCCACAGCTAAGTAGGTGCTCATATGTGGAAGTCATGTGAAGGCACTGAAGTAAAGAGACAGCGATTGCATGGAAAAGTAAATAACATAGGAATCCAATGAATATGCTATTTGTTTGAAAGGTCAGAATATACCTACTAATATTCCCAATGGGGAAAATATGATATGGGCCCCCCATGATGCTTCCTACTTTGTGCAGCATGTACACATTATATGCACTGAATTATTAAAGCTTTTAGAGCCACCTCAAAAGCAAGCTTCAGTGGTTAATATTACTAAACAAATTTGTAATATTTCAATTAACCTCAGTGATTCTTTGAAAGCTTAACCCAGGGCTTTAGACCAATGAGGATCTGGAGCCCATGGGGCATTAGCCTGCTATATTAGCCTTGGATATTTATACCTGACAGAGAAAAAAGACTAATATAACAGTTGTTTGTGGATTTTATACCAGGAAGAATGCTGGAACCTGAAACTATGCATCATCCTGCCTGTCCAAAGAGACAGGAGTTTCGACACAGAAGGCAAAACATGCACGTCTTGTCTCTGATTGGTCTTGAATAGCCAGATTTGTCTCCACAGCAGTGTGTCAGTAGTGGAGAATGGTCTGACTGCACCTCATTATCATTCTGCTATAGGAAGAAAAAAAAACGCTTTGGCTTTTTTGTGTATTTCTTTAAATCAATCACAATTATATTGGGTGGTGCCCAGCCCAGGATGCAGTGATGATGCCCCTGCAAAATAGTGTCAAGGGAATTGCTTTAGCAGAACATTGGCATGCAGGCATGCAAGCAGTGTCATTTCAAAGGCTAATTCACCAAAAGAAGCAAACAGTCTTGTTGCTTGGCCCAAATCTTTGTTAAAACTTGCTATTTTCAGTATGTAGGTTTTACTGGAGCAAAGAGTGAAACATTAAACAGGATAACATGCAGAGAGTGGAAGAGGAAGAGAGTGCCATGGCTGAAATGGCAAATTATACCCACAGTCCACATCTGTGAACTTAGATTAGTCTCTGATTTGTGTATGAGGTCACAAACCTTTGATCTGTATGGGTAACGAGACAAGAAAACAGTACATCTTTTGTTGCCTGTACATGCGTTATTCACCACCAAGCTCAACTGCTTTTCAACTAAACTGCAAAAGCACACACTTAATTCTTCAACCTGGAGTTTTTGGCTGTAGCTGAACAGCTTTAGATGTATTATCACCACCCTCCGGACTGAAGTAGTGCTGATACTCAGAAGACAGATGCAATCAAATTTAGGTCTGGCTATCACAGATACATGCATTTCTGCAGGTCTGTATATACAGAAGCAAATGAAATTCAGTCTGAATTTTATTCAGATATGCAACACTTGAAATGAAGGCTTAGAATGAGGCCAGATAACATTTTAACAAAAAGCGGTGCCCTCATCAGTAAATGTAATTTTATGGCAAAAGAAATTCTTTGGAGGAACAAAAGCAGTACCCCTCTGATTTCTCCATTTAATTAATGTTCATGGTTTAATAATAATAGTTATGTCTCAGACATGCAGAGAATACCTTTCACGTGGACGTAAAGACATGAAGACAATCACACTGCTTTGATTGATGTTAACTTGGTAAATAGCACTTTGGGGGATGTTATGCTGCCTTCATAATCACAATATGTGGACAGCGATGTCTGTCAGTGGCGGCAAGCTGCGAATTAGCAGAAAGTTCTTTATGCAATAAAACATGTGTTTCGGCATGTTGACATGAAATTAAAGCAAAGTGTTTCTGTTTCCTATCCAGGCCAGTGGGAGGTGACTGTCAGAAGAAATGCCGGTCCCAGGTGCCCTAGTACATCACCACCGGGACCATGGCGACTCCTTGGCCAATGAGAAGAGAGAGGTGCTCCTATGGCTTCGCCTGCCTTGCTAGATGGTCGGCGTCCTCCTTGATGCTCCTATGGTTACCGTGGGTGTTGCTGTGGCTGCCGTGGCCCGTCCGAGCTGAACAAGTGGGCGGCGGGGGACATGGCGGGAAAGTGCTCCACAGTTCCCTGTCGTCCCCCTCGTCCTCATCAGCTTCCTCTTCCTCCTCCTCTTCTTCCTCGTCCCCGTCCAGCACCTCGGCATTTGGTTTCAACACGAGGCAGAGTGGAGGGCAGCTGGACTGGCTGCTGTCGGAGAAGGGACCTTTCCACAGGTGTCCGGAGTACACCGAGTTCAGGGAGAGGTTCCAGCAGGGATTTTCTACCAGATACAAGATTTACAGGTAAGTGGGGTGCGCACCTCTGGGGTGTGTTTTAGAAGGAGAAAGGCAGAGTAAGAGACTAAACATAGGATTTAAAAGATTGGCAAGTGGAGGGGAAAAGTTGTGGTCTCACTTAAATCTAAATGTGTGTTGGAGTATCCCCCTGTCTAGCCATATGTTTGACTAAAAATACACGTCTATTGCTCTTGAAAACTTCTGCCAGTGTTACAGTATAGCAATGAATCTAGATTCCAGCTTTCATATTACTTTCCTGTTACAAACCTGTGTGATTTTTGATAACATAGTTAAGTTTTGACCATTAGATGACATCTGTTTATCAGTGTTGTTGCTCACATCTTCACAATATTATATAATTAATAATATAATTCAAAAATCTCAAAAATATGTTAAAATGCTTTCATTACACCTCTATTAGATTAGTGCCGTTTCCTATATTCTTGTCTTGGGCAGCACAGCCTATCCAAATGTCCAAACAGTAACACACTTGAGTACAAGGGCTGCCTTCAGGGAAATAAAGCCAGCTTTTTTACTATCACTTTGTAGGTCACAATGTTGATGCCACCTCCATGCCTTAAACCGAGGAAGACGTGTTTTACATTTATATGCCTAAATTACCTGAAATATATAACCCCATTAAAATATAGAAAACTGAACTCTCAGTTTTCCTTGAAAAAATTGATTTGCATTTAATTTTTTCATTTGTTTGTTTGACAGTGAACCTACAACATTTATTACAAAACAGCCATAGCACCCACACTCGTCTAATTTAATTTATTTTGAGCTCGTAAGCTGCCAATGATTTTAATACTTCGTATGATATGGTTCCTTAATTTTGATTGATGAGCGCTTTGTTTCACGTGTAAACAAATTGTAGATGCTGGCGTCAACACACAGGGGGATACTGCAGAAAAGCTACTAAACTCCATAACTAAACTGCATTTATCTGCCCATCTCCTCTGTATGCATGCTTGTCCCTAGTCTCGTTTTTATTTTGGAATAACATCGAGGTTAACACTAAGCATATGTGAAGGTTGAGCAGCCAGATAAGACTGCCAGTATTAAAGCACATATCAACCAATATAATATATTTGATAAAATTGCCATAGTGAACTTGAAAATCTTACTTTTTGTGTTGTTTAATAATGTAGCAATGTAACAAGTCAGGAGTTCTATCAAGAAGCCCTATATGAAAACATGCAATGAAAAGATGATCCTTGTTACTTTTTTTTTTTTTTTTTTTTTTCTAAGTGTGGGTAGAAATCTAACTCCATCACTGGCGCTGTGATTTGTCTGTGACTGTCAGACAGCAACATCTCCTTCATCTTTCAATAAGGATTGTGTTCATTGGCTCAAGGTGATAAATAAGGAAAGGAAAACCCAAACTTTTCTCAGCATATAGTTAATTCTACAAGGATTTAGTCGTTGCTTGAGGATTCAATTGGTGAATTAATATGAAATGAGCTGTTATTTACATACAGTAGTTTGTGACTTTATTTTGAGAGTAAAGTGATTTTCATAGCAAGCTGTGCTGCTGTGTTTCCTCCAGGCTTTGCTAGTTTAACTTAATAAAATGTGTTCTGAGCTGGACTCTTTAAAGAGCGACTAAACACAGATCAGAGGGAAGCTAAATGTATTTTGTCTGGCAGATTAAAGTCAAAGCTTTAAATACTCTTAATGTAATGTGTGAATAGATATAAGAGGAAGAAGTGTTAATTTTGAGCGACATGCACAGAATAGAGTGATGCAGCTTGTGTGGGTTGTGTCACACTTTTCTTTAATCCCTCAGACTTTTTTGCTCATTCTCTCTGTTCTGATTCATGAACTCTGCGGGATCATGGAAAATGTAGTGCAGTCCAGAGCTGGTTGACTTGAAAGAGAATTCTCTGAGCAGCCATTACAACTTGCAACATAAAAAAGTTATGGCAGATATTTATTATAGTCCTAGAAACACGAATGTCTGTGCATCCTCTCGCTCTCGCTCATCCCAGGCGATGCAATGCAATGACAGTTTAGGATTATGTCTTTCCTGACAGCTCGTAATTCCGAACTCATAAAACGTGAACGGATGAAAATCATTTTAATTTTTAAATTTCACTTTTAAAAATGTCAGCTTTTGAAGAACTGCGGCAGTAGTTGTGCTTCCAAACCAAATAAAACTGTAGAATTAAGTGAGGGCAAGGGAGAGTCTTTCATTTTTCTATGCCCCGATTTAACTGTTTCATTCAGGAGTTACTGTGAAAAAGGAGATTAAATGCGTCAAATAAAATAGTATGGATGTTTCTTTATTAAGGCTTAATTTTCTACTTGCTATAGGACCAATACGTCCTATCAGGAACTGGATTTCGTGTTTATCATGCCATTAAATAGGCATTATTAGTTATTGCCTGTAGGTGCCCTCCTGCAGCTACTAGTAGTCCAGAAGTATGTTATCATCCACTGTGATCACTGATGAGCAGAAAGTAACCCTGGTCAGGTGAGCTCCTGAAGTCATGTTAATAAGTGCATGTGGAATATCCGGCGAATCTGTTACAATGGAAACCTACAATATGGAGTTTGTAATTTGGTTAACATAGCAAGAGGATGTATTTTAACCCAAATCATGAACTTCACTAAACTTAATTAAAATGTTCATTGTTCTGTTTGTATTGCTTGTCTGCTCTCCATCTGATATCCTGCTATCCCCCACCCCCCTCATCCCCACTCTCACCCCAACCGGTCAAGGCAGATGGCCGCCTTCCCTGAGCCTGGTTCTATTGGAGTTTTTTTTCCCCCTCCCTATATTAGGGTTTTTTTGGGGGGAGGGGTTCCTTCCCACCGTCAATAACTGCTTGCTCATAGGGAATCCAAAGGCAATTTTGTATTGTTGGGTTCTCTGTTCTTTGTGTAAAAATCATAAAGTCTGTACCATACTCTGTTAAGCACTGTGAGATGACATATGTTTTGAATTTGTGCTATATAAAGAAAATTGAATTGAATTGAATTAATTAAGTAGTTTTGGTGCCTAAACTTAACTGCATCTGAAAAATAATTAAACAGCAAGTAAACAAAGCTTATGACAAACAATAATACAAAAATAATGGTCCCATAAAGGATTTGAATTCCAGTTTCCTGGGTGAAAGTCTTTGACTTCATTGTACGTGTTTGTGGATGTGCACAAGGACGGCAGCAGACACTATGAACACATAGTTGTACTTTCTTGTCTTCTTGAAAGACATGTTTCACACATGCACAGTAGATCATCAACTTATTCCACACATGCAAACAAGTCTTCAAGAGTCCAAGCAGATCCTTCTGTGGATGTCCCTTTAGCTTCTGTGCTCAAAGGGCAGTAGTATGCATGCATGGAATACAAAGAGGTTGACCTACTGCACATGTTTGGACTCCAAGCGGACTAGAAAGTAATATAACAACAACTGCATGGCTATACTGTCTGCAGCACAAGGGAGTATAATCAAGACTTCACTCAGACCCTAGTGGACTCTAGCTGACCCTCGCATATTAGACGATGTGGAAAGTGCAACACTGGTCGAATGCAACCACTACCACTCCAACCTCCTAAAGCGGACTTTTATTGCTCCTAATAAGTGAAAAAACACAGCACCACCACCATTAAATCAGGTGACCACATGGCATCATTAAATGAAGTGATAATGACCTATTTAACCTGCTAGAAGGTGGACAAGACTTCCTACAGATGATATCTGTGGTCATCATGACAACTGATAATGGCCATTTAATGGCCTGACCTGCACCATAACAGAACACTGGTGAAGTTAACTGTATCGTAACCCTTAACCAATGATATAATGATGTTACCTTTTCTAACAAACAGTGCCGATGCCCCTGAGCAGCCTCAGTGTTACTGCTCCCTTAGCAGTAACAGTGGTTGTGAAACAGTGACTTAAATGGACCATTTGTTGTATTTATCATGGTTTGGGCAATTTTTAGTTCCACTACTGTAATTTAGGCTGTGTAAAAATGATTATCCCATTACCACATGCAGCTTAAAATAAGCTCAAAAATTACAGGGGAGGATGTTGCAACCCCTGGGGAGAGAGGCAACCCAATGGCTGAGTGGTTAAGGCTCATAACAGAGGGGTGCTAATGCTCTGAGCAGTGAGTGTCCAGTTTGAGTCATCTGAATCATCAATAAGAGCCCCAAACCATTTCAACCAACCAAAAATAATAATAATAATAATAATGAGAAAAATGTATATCATGTCTTATTTTTATGCACTAAATCTAAAATTCCAAATACACGACGGCCAATTTTTATAAGGGCTAAAGTTGGGTCGAGGTTTTGTGGGTTCAGGGTGTGAAAATGACACGCGTCCATTATTCCGTAAAGATCTCTGTGACCATTGTATGGATAAAGGAAACCAGCTAAATGGTCAACAAACAACCCAGCTGTGCATCACAGGCAACATCTGGTCAGCAATGAGAGACATGTTCTCGTGGCTGGTGAGTCTCAGCTGGGTAAATATCCATCTGCTTGCACTCACTGTGACTTCTTCTAATGTGTTTTAATGCAGTCTAACAAATTGCTTAGTTGTTTCGTTTGAACATGTTTTTCATATTCTGGTCACAGATAACTGTGTTGGTTTTAAATAGAGTTTTGAACATAGCTGATTGCAAAGAAGAAAAACGGCAAAGGATCTCCTCTGGACATGTTCCAAGACATCGGCTTGAAATAATAATTTGTTTCTGATGTGTTTTATTTACTCCTCCTCGCCTATTGTGGGATTCAGAATCTATTAAAATGTAAATATTTTTTTTTATTTCAAATGTTAAACTAATTGACACAAGCTGAGTGCAACAGACAAATGTTCACATCAAGCGTATGGTTGCTTGTTGCATATTGGACAGAAATATGCTCCAAATTATTTGTGATAGTTAAAGGTTAGTTTTAGGTTTGGCTGCAGGAGTTGGAGGTCAATTCTAGCAATTCTAGCATCTGTTTTAAGGTACCGTATTGTGCCCTTTTTCAGCAAATTAATCTTACTACTCTCCACAGTTAGTCTTTCACTTTTTCAGCTCAAAATGCTGCAAAGATGGTTTATTTACATTCAACTATTGTTTTGCTTGGCGATGCATAGTCGAATTCTTACTGAAGCTGGGCGGCTAATTGGTTGTCGAGGGGATTTGAGGAATGAAATGAGTAAATATCTTTTTTTAGACACTACAGCTTACCTGGAATGGGCATATGTCACATGTAATAAGGGCTATTGTCGTGGGGCACGGCTTTTGGCTTGGGTTCGATTCCAGCTCATGGTGATTTACAGCATGTTGCACCTTCTATCTCTTTCATTGTCTCTATCAATAAAATGACCAAAATAAAATCTTAAAAACCACCCACATATGGGACCTTTAAGTTTGGAGAGGCTATATGTAGCCTGTAGGGTGGTCACTATTAATAAACCTTAACTGTTTTTACTGCACAGTACAGCGTGAAGGAAACTCATACAAGTGCACCAGAATTTGCAGAAAATCCATCTTTCTGCACCATCATGGTTTAGGGAGCACCGTCAAACATATCCAGCAGTGATTTATAGTTTAAACAATCCATTAATATCTTTACATAGCAAAAAGCAGGAGGAGAACTGCAGCAGACTGGATCCTGTCAAGGTTCTCCACTTGCACCACGGATGCATATAAGATGGAAAACAAAAGCGGCTCACAGATTTTTTGTGTCCTGTAGAATCTTCTTTTTGGGTCAAACTGTTTTCCTCCCGGAGAGGACATCGTGTGCCAAGCTAGGAGGCTTCTCTCTGTGTGTCCAGAGGCTGCTGGCTGTGTGGTCTATAAATGATGAAATGGAGTCCTGCGCTAGGTCTGGAGTTCATGTCGGCTCCTGTCATCATTATCATTATTCCAAATTTAATACCAAATGTGATAGATACACACTGTATCCGGTGAAGCTGCAATTTGAATTTCTATTTCCTTGACTTGGATTACATATATTTTAATATTCCTTTTTTTTTTCTTTAACTTTGGCCTCCTTCCCCTCCCTTCCAGCTCTTTAAAAATAGATTCTCCTCGCTCGTGGCCATGAATGTTGTCACGGCCGTTTATTCTGTCACAAATGCAGACTTGCCTGAAAATGATAAGTCCTAATTATCTGTGGCGTTCTTTTTGTTTTTTCTTTCTTCTTTGACCGCTAAAGAAGTTGACTGTGACTAAAGACAAATGTATATGGAACATTTTGAAGTGAATCATATGGGCTCGGGCACATTCCCCCCCTCTCTCTATGGGCGGTTTTCTTTAGGAAAAGTTAGCTAAGTGTGTGAAGATATGTGACCAGCTGATGCACAGTTCAGTCCCTGTTTCAGCTCTTTTACTGCTCCTCTGGTCAATTGGACAGCAAGAGGTTAAAAAAGTCTCCTTTAGAGGGCACTTTTAGGTGACTAGTGCCTTCCATGTGAACTTTATTCTGTCTTAAACACAAGGTTTGTCTTTTACAAAATACAAAATGACAGTGTTTTCCTGTTCCCATCCATCTCCCGTCTTCTCCTCTCCGCCGTCTTCCCCCTCCGTTCCATCTCCCTTCGCCTCAACTTGAATCGAACGGAAATGACAGCATCACTTACAGATGAAGGGGAAGCATAGTGTGGAATGACAGGTGAAGGTTTCATGACATAAGTGGGACAGATTGGCGTATGGCTCCGCTTTTAGCTGTGGGACACTTTTCGAAAAACTTTATCAGAGTTTTAGTATGTTTCGACTGCTCCTTCGTTCCCTTTATTATTTTTGTTATAGATGGTGTACAAACATTAACATTTGCATTTGTGTCACAGGGCTGTCACTGAACTTCCACTGCTTTGGTGCTTCAATGCTTTCTCTATCTAGAGGCAACCTGTGAGGCATCGGGTTCAGATGGTTGCCTTATGTTGCCTTTGCTGGTCTTCCGTTTGATGTTGGTTTTATTTTTGTTGTTGTTGTTCTCATGCTCACTTAATGCATGCAAGCTGCCAGCAACCTCCACATGATCAATACGAACGTTTTCAGCAGACAGCAAAATTACAAAAAGTTCGGCACAGCGGCAGAAAGGGGATTTATGAGTGTAATATTTTTTTCTTTACAGTGAAATGAAATCCTGGCCATTGTTGCATGTTCATTTCAATTCAATTCAATTTTATTTATGTTGCGTTCCACAGCGATGGAACAGTAGCCACAGTATACAAAGTACATTATCTACCTCATAAAATATGAAAAGGGGTCTGCTCAGTGCACCACATACATACTTGAAGCAGCATAAGAAGCACACAGTCTTCTCCCTGCATGTGTGACTGTGTTGAGACACACTCACAATCTGTTAAAGTGACGGCATTCTGTCATTTAAAGATCACGTTTATGTTAATGTTTAAACTGAACATCATCTGATATATAGTAATTGACTAATAAACAAAAGTCTACTTCTAAACTAATAGCACACTGAAACTCTCCAAATACTATAAAATCTAGTTTGTTTATAACTTTCTTAAAGTTCTGTCCATGTATGACGATAGTCCAACTTTACCAACAGTAAAATAAAACAATCCCAACACCTGTGATGGAGCTTAGGACTCAAACTGAAGAAGGCCGATTTACTGCAGCTTAATCTGACTCTGTGTGACAGCTCACCTTTTCAAGGTGAAGTAAAGTACATAGTGTGACTTGCTGTTAGATCCTGCTCAATCCTGCCTCCATGTTAGGTAAAATGTAATAAAAAAGTGCAACACTCTCGCTTTGAAGATGTCTGCTGTTTGTTACTGCAGGTATTTAATAACATCAGATGGGGACTCCTACAGACAACTCGAAGCAACAAACTAAAGTTCAGCTCCTGTTAGTGTTTTGTCAAAACCTGCCTTACATTTAGTATTGCTGAGTCACATAAATCTGACCTAGTAAAGTTCCTTTAGCACAGTGAAGTTGTATTTATATTATATACACTGATCAGCCATAACATTATGACCACTGACAGGTGAAGTGAATGACATTGATCAAGTTGGTACTATGTGTGGCCATACCGCCTTGTGGATGCCCGATCCTGTCAGATCTCGGAAGCTAAGCGAGGTAGGGCCTGGTCAGTACCTGGATGGGAAGCCTGGGTGAATGAAGAGTGAGAGTAAGTGGCTGGTGGTGGTCGGAGGGGCCGATGGCGCAGATTGGCAGCCTCACTTCCGTCAGTTTGCCCCAGGGCAGCTGTGGCTACATACATAGCTTACCACCATCGACTATGGAGTGAATGAATCATGCAATGTAAAGTGTCTTTGAGTGTGCAGAAAAGCGCTATTTAAAACCAATGCATTATTATTATTATTATTATGTGGTGTTCTGCTGGAAAACCTTGGATTTTGCCATCTGTGTTGATGAGACTTAGACACCCAAATAAACATTGTCCCAGAACAAGCACACTCCCTCATGCAAATGGAAATCCCAAATGTCACTGGCCTACCCCCGCAGGAAAATGCACCCCACCACATGGCAAAAACATCAAACAATCAGGAACATCTTGAGGAACATGACAATCGCCCAAGATGTTGATTTGACCTCCAAACTTCCTAGACCCCATTCTGATCAAGCATCAACAGGATGCAGTGGAACAAGTTGGATTGACAGAGGCCCCACTGCACAAGCCAGAGTACCCAAAGGATCCACTGCCAACGTCCTGGTTCCAGACCCCATAGGACACCCTGAGAGGGCCTCTCAGAACCCCAATGGTTCAGAGCATTTTTGACCACATAAGGGGGACCAACACAATATTAGGAAGGTGCTCATAATGTTTTGCCTGATCGGTGTATATTCATCTCATTTCGTTTCTTTAATACATTTCTGGTGTTTTCATTTGCAATTGTTGTACCTTCTGCTGCATTGCTGCTAAATTTCTATAAATCGAGTCATTCAAAAAAAGGCAGCCAAGGTCACAAAAGCCTCAACGTCCTTCAGTTAAGAAGTCTAGCGGTACTTCAAGTCTGCTCTAATCTCCTGCTGGGCACATCTCAACTTCGAATACAGCTTGAAATAATCACTTGAACAATCAATGTGCTTCATGTGGTTTTTCACATTTGATTTGGACCTTAGGAGACTTTCAGAAGGGGGAATAAGTGCTTCTTGATAAAAAAAAGAAAAGAAAGACCAATTGTCTCGCGCTGTGAAAGTAATTAAAACGACTGTTTCCGCAGATCAATACCCGACTTATCTTACAGAAGCAGGTTGCGCCATATTTACCGATGCTCAAAGTGTTAGTCATAATGTAAGTCGAGGTGATGTGTTTAATTCTGAGAAAAGAACACAAGACAGCAGCGGCGAGTTCACGGATCCTAAGAAACAACACTCTTATGAGAAAATAATTAGCTCTGTGTGTCACTTTTCAGACTTCCAAGTTATACAAAGTGTTTTAAAATGTAAAATGAAACACAAAAAATAAGAAAGGAAAATATTAAAGACACCACTCTAACACACACAGGTCATGTATCTTTATACCTTTGACCAGACGTGCACACATGGAAGCACAACACAAATTAGCCCTCCATTACAATTTGCCCTTGTAACCTGTGTTAGATTGCCATCTGATCCAATAAGGCAGGAGCTAAAGATTTGGACTGCCTCCTCGCTCCTTTCTACGAGTGATCGCGTTATAGTTGTGCTGACACAGGAATACTCATTAATGACGAGAAAAATATTCCAGAACATTCACCGAGATCGCAAATCCATTGTTATTCATGAAAGGTTTTGTAAAAAAAATCTGTACAGTTGGGATAAATACACAAACTAATCATGAAAAATAGATGAAACGAACAAAACAAAAAAATGTATAAAAGAAAAAGGCTGGTAATATCAAGAAGCTGTCACCAAAATGTAAATGAATTATAAAGAAGGAACAATTTTCACACCGCATTAGCAGTTCACTGAACATCAAAATCAATTTCAAGTTTAATAACTACACAGTCAGAACTCTCTGAACTCTCTGTGTTCGGTATTATAAAATGGCTCGTTTCTGCTTTCATTTAATGCTCTGTTTTTCCTGCTACTTTGTTTTGAAGTTTCGCATAACTCCCTTAAACCTTTAGTCTGCTGTCACAGAAAAAGCTGGCCAAGACTCCTCTTTTTTTTTTCCACACCAAAACTTTCCTTTGATAGGTTTTCCGTAAATACACACTGCATGCTGGGAGCTGCAGACATCCAGAAATTGTATTAAGCTTTTGAAATCAGGTGGAACATGCGGTCGACTCTTAACATGCATTTTTCTGTCATTTGCATGATCTTCCTTCAAATACACAGTGCAAAAGGATGGAGGAACATTTCACTGATCACACAGAAGGTGTGCTGACAGGCACAATGTGTGT
>OMNN01101201.1:0-16387 GCA_900302755.1 Chromis chromis
TCAGATGTTGGATGAAAGGTAAAGTAGCAGGGGCTTGGTGTAGTAACACTTATTCTTACCAGGGTCTCAAAGTGTACCTGGCCAAAAACCATCTGATACATTTGGGGCTGCCTTATTAATAATCGACTATTCTATCGATTATTCTAGTGATTAATGGAGTAATCGGATAAATGACTTTAGCTTAATTTCATAGTAACACATGACAGAGAATAATACAAGTCAGTTAAATGAACAACCAATTCTATTCCTCTTAAAATAAATAAAGCATCAAAAGCAGAAGTGAGGCGCTGTGCAGCTGCTTTAACAGGACGGTATGCGCTGTGCTCGCCACAGGGTTCAGGTTCAGCTCCTGGGGAGTCCAGCAGCAAAATAGGTGGAGTTTTCAAAACCCTCCAGCGGGGCGACGTCATCATCCTCTCAAGCTTTCAGTTTGATGCAAAACTTCAACAGTGAAGATGTATTTGTATTTGCTTAGTAGCAAACGTTAGCACGAGCCTTGCTAGTACGAACACATTTCTCCCCAAGTCTCGTTCCAACCACAAAGTTGTGTCATATCATTTGGGGAATGCGGACACAGAACCAACTTTTCCTCCACTTTGCCCTCTGTGCAGGCGAGATGCTGCGTTTCTATTGGATGCACGTTCCTGTGTCATAGAGTGGAGGGGTCAGTTCAACAAATTTGAACTTTGACCACGGTGAGCATGCGGTCTATCCGACCTGCGCTGGTGCCAGGTCTGCAGACATCAGCGCTGTATCGTCCATATATAGTATAGTATATAGTGGATTAAACGAAGCCTCGAGGCAGAAGATTTTGCCTTGAGACATTTTAGTAATTGAATTACTTGAATTACTTGAGGAATCGTTTCAGCCCTAGATGCATTTTTATGCTGCATAACAACATTTTGTCAAACATTTCATGAACTCAGGGAAGTAGTCCTATTTACCAACGTCTAGGAAAACTCCTGAAGGGCCATACTGGTTTGGAGCTGCCCTGAGAAGGGGTTCTGGCAGAGCTATTCTGTGGTTAGGAGAGTTACATATAGATAACATTGTTTGAAGACAAAGACTTTTATCCATGCTATGGCTCAAGGGATAGTAATTTGAGTCCATCACTTCAGTCCAGGCTGAAACACCTCAACAACTACTGGAAGGATTGCTATGAAATTTAGTGCAGACATTCATGAATCCTACCATTCGGTGATGCTTGAGCTTCTGTTCGTGCTGTCAGCAGGTTGATGTTTTGGTTTAGAGTGAAAGCTCTGGTGGTTTTTGTCTTCATTTAAGTGCCTCCAGCAGGTCATTATTCAGTGAAATGTCTGTTTGATGGAATATAACCAGCTTTTGTAATGATCTTCATAGTTTCTACATGACATGGTTTCTGACGACTTTGGTGGTCCCCCGACAGTTTTTCTAAAACCACCATGAGGCGGACAGTTATTCTTATTGTGAAATGTCTTAATAAATATTAGCTGGATTGCCATGATATTTGGTACAGACATCCATGTGCCCCTGAAATTGTCATTTTTGTACTTCAATGATCCTCTGAATTTTAATCTATTGCCATTATCAGGTCAGATGTTTTTCAGCATGCTGGTCAGTGAAGTAATGATATTCCTTTGGGTGGTCTTTGTTTAGTGCTGATCAGTAAACGAGTTTAGCATAACATGCTAAACTACGATGGTAAATATGGTCGACATTACCTGCTAAACATCTGCATGTGAGCTAGCATGGCTGTAATCTTGTTGATTTGACTGGCCTTTATGGCGACCGTTGAAATACAGCGACACAGCAGTGAGGATTTCGCTCTGTCATAACCAGCCATTTTGGTAGTAATAAATCAAACTTCAATATCTCTGACAACATTTCAGAAATGGTGAAGGAGTTGAATCCTGTCATGGATTTACCTTCCCTCTGGTCCCCCAAGAACATCTGCAAATCGCTGCTGATGATCAGACCTTCTTGTGCACTCTGGAGGGTCATATAACTCAACTTTCCCCTCAAAAGGAAAACCTTGTAAGGTTTTTTCCATAAGTTGTTCGAATTGATCATTAACCAGTCTGACTTTTCGTGTCCTCTGTCACAGTCAGTGGCTTCTTACTGTAAAATACATTTTCTGCTAATCTGTTATGGCTACAGAATTGGACTGGATTAAAAGGGGTACATTTGAAACTGACAGCTTTTTTTTCAGCAGAGAAAGACCCCAGAATGTGGGTGGGTGGGGCTATTGTCTTCTACCTCCTGTGGGTGGGGAGTTTTTCTCTAAAGTCTGGAAAGTGAGTTTTGTCTTGAAATGAAATGTGATGAAATAATCAGTGTTGTGCATGAAAACCCCTCAATGTTGAATAGTGACTTCAAGCTGTCACATCCTGGTGCACAAGCAGATACGAGGAAAGTGAACTTATCACGTCTCTAGATACAGCTTTGAGATGTCAAAGCAGAAGAAAGAACTGCTCCATGACCAGATGTTTCTTGTGTCAAGTGCTTCCACTTAACTTAGACAAAACATTGGCACACAAGGCTAAAATGGCTAAAATTGGATCTAATGCAAGCTATGGTTTGGGTAATGAATATTAATATCCACTTCACTGCTGTCAAAGGAAGAAGGAATAAGCTGGATTTATGGACTGCATATACATAAATTCACATGTTGAGTTTTCTTATTGTTACACTACTGTTCCTAGTATCTTTCCTGTAGTTGGAAGTCTTTTTTCCTGTTGGCTTTTTCTATATTGGATCCAATGGGTCTGTTTGCTATTTTGCTGCCCCTTTAGCTACAATGCAATGCTTTAACATATGCCCTACAAGACTAAGTGGACGCCCATGCATGCACACAAACACAGGACAGTGTGTTTCCAAAATGCTGGCCATTATGCTGTATGTGCAGTATTAAACAGTGAAGGAAATGTATTTGTGGCAGCTCTGCAGACATGGAGCTGTGGTTGAACTTTTTACCCTAATTACTTTCCTACTAATGCCTGCAGCCTGCCGGAATCACTGTGGCTCCCCCAAGGCCCCCAGCAGGCTCTGATGTGGCCAGCGGTTGTGTATATAAATGTGTGTGTGTGTGTGTGTGTGTGTGGAGGTGGGTGCTTGGCTGAGAATGAGCGGAGTGGGAGAAAACAAAACAAAAGGAAAGAGGGAGTAGCGAAAGCACTGTTTTTCTTTTTCAGTTGTCATGGAATTCTTGATGCAAAGATTATTGCACACATGGAAGACAGGTCCTGGAAAATGGAAAGATTTTAACATGACTTCCACTTCCATAACAACTGGGCCAACTCTATCTCGAAGGCACCAGAACAGATAATAAACTAGGCCAGACCTGTATTCGCAAGGCGAATACGTATTTGGCAATTTGAAAAAATTGGCAAAAATGACAACCTGGCAAATTGTAGCCCTTTACATGAGGTGTTTTTAATGTCTGTATATGGTTTTTGAGTAATAATGTAGGAAAAATAGAAGACTGACCTTGAGCGAAGGTCACACATTGAAAAGAAACATTTAATGCTGTTCAATGGTACCAGTATGAGTACTGTATCTCAATTTGTTGCCAAGTTATAGGGAAAAATGTATTTTTTTGTATTTTTTTTTAACCTTTATTTAACCAGGTAATTAACCCATTGAGATCAAGATCTCTTTCACAAGGGTGACCTGGCCAAGAGGGCAGCAGCACATGTCTTAAAATGTATTTATTTTTTGTGACGTCATGAACTTTGACCCCTACCAATCTTTTTAGGTCGTACAGCTTTGGTCCAAGCAAATAAAATACTCCCCTTGAGACGAGCTTGGAAATGTAAACATTGAACTTGTACGATAATTATTTGTAGAGATATGGAAAATTTAGTTTTTTGACACTTGACGTGACCTTGACCTTGACCTTTTGGCTATAAAAAAAGGTCGACTGCACATCCTTGACATTGCCCCTATAAGATGGCATAACTGTCATTGATGCAACATTAATAGCCTAGGAGGAGTTCCAGGACAAAGGAAGTTGCGGAAGAAAAATTATAAGAACTCAAATTGCCAAATACAAATAATCTGTTTGTCATGTTGAATATCCCTACTTTCAAGGTTGCATCCATGGCAGCATGCTAACACAACATTTATTTTGTTGTGTTGCAGCTTCGAACAGTTCTGCATCAACTACTGCAATGAAAAGCTACAGCAGCTCTTCATCCAGCTGGTGCTGAAGCAGGAACAAGAGGAGTATCAGCGAGAAGGCATCCCCTGGAAACATGTACGAAACACACTTTTTGGTTCCTACTTTGTTTAAGTTATTCAGATAAAAGTAGAAGACTGTTTTACAGATTTACCAAAGTAGTTCTATTTAGATTATAACATATTACGTTGGAGTTTCAGAAGAAGCTTGTAGACTTGGTTCATTTAAAGAGCCCATATTATATACATGTACAGATTTGTAATTGTATTTTTGGGGTCTATTAGAATATGTTTATATGCTTTAAGCTTTAAAAACACACCTTATTTTCCTTATATGGTACATTGCTGCTGCAGTAAGCCTAGTTTTCTCTGATTCGTCAGAGCTGGATGAAAAAAGAGGCACTTTTGTTTTGTATTTTAACTCCAGACCTATGAATTTGGAGATGTACCTCTTGCAGAAGAAGCTCTAGTGTGGGAAGTAATGCTGGATTGCAAGGAAGCTGCTTATTCTTAGTTTGAGGGCATTTGAAACTCGCGCGCTAAGCAGGATTATGCAAATGTGTTACATGATGATGTCATTAAGTTACATAACAAAACGCCTGGACTTCAAATGAGGCATTTCAGGCAGGTAAAGGAGAAAATAATTACCTTTAATGTGGTCTTTTTGGGTTTTGCAGACCTTTTACATGCACAGAAAACAAACTAAAGCAATAGGAAAACTAAAAGTGCAATATGGGCTCTTTAATGTTCCACAAATCAGCCATTTTGTAAACACAAGCACATCCAAACTGCACATATTGGTTTTAATGAAATAAAAAGTCTGCATAAAGTACGTAGAAGTGCAATATTTAGGAGACAGTGTGAAGTAACCCATGAAAAAATAAAACACTGCATTACACAGTGAGTTAGTAGAAAGGTAAGGTAACTGCTTTATAAAGCAAAGTATTGTAGCTTGACAAACAAGGTCAACTCAACAAGTCGATATACTGAGGAAGCAACAAACGAGTCAGACCTTGTGTTCAGACTTGTTTTGGTCAATCTACTATTTCTCTCACTGCTCCTGCAAAACAAACCAAATAAATCCAGTATATGGATGAAAACTTGAGTCTTTTCTATCCTGTGTCTGTTGCCAGATTGACTACTTCAACAACCAGATCATAGTGGACCTGGTGGAGCAGCAGCACAAAGGAATCTTCTCCGTTCTGGACGAAGCCTGCATGAACGTGGGAAAAGTCACCGATGAGGTTTTTCTCCAAGGACTCAATGGAAAACTGGCCAAACACGTCCACTACTCCAGCCGCAAGGTAGGAACAGCATATAGATTCTGCTTAACGTGTTTCTTTTGGAGGGAATTTCTTCAAGTTGGAACAAACGTCTACTAGCGCTCTAATGATGAACTGATTAACTGTGGTATTTTCGGCTGTATCTCGAGACTTTAAACACTAATTTCACACAAATGTATAACAGGATAAAATGATGAAGGGGTGACATTTCCTCTCCTAAAGGTCAGCTTCACTGTAGCATCATAATGTTCTGCTAAACCATGTTTCTGGCTGTTAGTCAAACCCACCAGTCAGGAACAGAAGCAGAGACAGTTTCACATTTGGTCAGATATGAACTGGTGTCACTAACTGAATCTGTGCTGGGTTGAAGCTGTGTGACGCATCCACGTACGACAAGTTGTGGCTTTATTGTGGCAACGTCTGTATTAGAAGCGTCGTCTTCTGTCATGGGTACAACTTGATTTTCCATCACAATCAACAAGCATGTGAACACATGGAAAGGAATTTCCCCTTGGGAGGAAGGTTGCATCCCAGAAACATGTTGAATTCAACAAAACTGGAAGAAAAGAAGGAAAATGCAGGCAAAAGGCAGAATCTCTACAGATAAATACACTTTGTATGAGTCCATACTTTGCTTTTAAGGAAGATCCTACGTAGTATATCTTTAATTATTTAAGTAAATATGGTTCTAGAGTCTCAAATTTGACTATTTGCTGTCAGTATCGTAAAATAGAATGTGTTTTTTGTTACTTGGACAAATTCAAAACGTCCGATGACATCATCTATGTAGACTGTTGATTAATCCAAACAAAAATGGCAGCTCAATTGGTAATGAGATAATAGTTTGTTGTCAGTTGCGGTAAGCCAAAACTGTGAATAACATTCGATTAATGGTCCAGTCAGACTCTCAGATTCAAAAAGTTGGCATTTAATGTCAGATCAGACTCACCTAGTTTAAAATCTGCTGTTTTTTTTAATACAAATAGGTATTTTCTCCATTTCAGGCAGTAGTTTAAGTGTAGTTCTTGTGTTAGGACAACACTGAGTGTTAATCTCCATTGGCCTCATGTGACTCCTAATGACTCTGACAACCTCAACGACTGTGGTTCCATCATGGAGCACTTTCTGAGTCACACCTCCACAGAGGTTAAGACCAGCCCAGGCTAGTCTAGACACGCATGAACTGATGAGAGGCGAAGGCAGACATATCACTGAGTCCAGTTGCCTTTGATTGAGTTGCCCAGAATGACCTGGATGAACAAGAACATTCACAGACTATAGTTTGTTGCTCCCTCGATTAACCCTCTGAACCCCAAAACCCATCAACAGTTTTGCAAAGCAAGTTGTGCTTTAAAGAAATCGCTAAAATTACACCATTTATCAGATCCAGAAACCATAAAAGCAGAAAGAATCATCAGTTTTTCAACTTTTCAACAGTTCAAATTATGTGTTTTGTGCCATTCTGTTGGAAAACGTAACGAAATCGAAGCCTAACATCGTGATATTTCATCAAAATCACTTTATTTTACATGCCTCATTTAGAAATTTGTGAAAAATAAACAGTGTGCTCTAACTGGATTCTATAAAAAACAAAAATTCTGTGCTTCTTAGCACAACAAAAAAACCATGAGTGACTCAGCTGTGAGCAACAGTCATGTGAAAAGAATTCAGGGACTTTTTAACCGAACTAGGCTGAATTCCAGGCCGTGTTTACACAGAGCAGATATCAGACTGGTCTGTCACCAAGTTAAATATGTAAATAGTAAAATATCTATAGTATAGAGCTACTATGCTTTCCAGTATCTGTAACACCTGTGGGCACTTAGAAAAATGTTGTACAAGTTGATTCCAGTTGTTTTTCTTTTTTATGATTTATGGCATTGTTCTTCATTATCCTGCACAAAAGACATATTAAAAGTTCTCTCTGCTTCTAGTCATGGTTGTTCTGTTTCCTTAGAGGTGCAGGATTTTATATTGCAGGGAAAAACGAGCCAACAGTGAGTAAAAATGTGGAGCAAAACAGATCAGAAAATTTTTGTTCCTGGCAGTTTGATCAAAGATTCCTGCCATAATTTGCAAACTATAAACGATCCAACAAGCCTTGATGTACAACATGAGCTGGTGATGAAGCCTGATGTGGCTGCAGTAACCTGAGAACAGCAGAGGGCAGATTACACCCTGCAGTAAGTAGCTATTAGTGCTGGAGGAAGAGGCTGAACATGATCCTGTTAGTTTTGATAATCAGGAAGCCTCAGCGTCTAATTCACTCTAATGGCCCGAGCCGACTGCGAGACCAAACATGAGCCAATTTAATCTGCTAACATCCACGTTGGACGAGGTGAAAGTCACTTTAAAAGGATGTTCTTGGGGCAGCCGACGAGCGAATCACAGCAGTGTGTTTACATGAAGGGCTGCAGTTCTCTGTGCCGCCACAAGGGGGCGACAGCCGTCAGAGAAACACCGATGGGGGAGTCTGACTCAACACTTTGCACAGGTGATGTCACTGGCAGCCAATGGGAGCTGGTGGAGCTGCTGAGAATAAGTAGGTGGTGGGAAGTGGAGGATATGTATTTAGAAATTTATGAGGAGGAGAAGCAAGCAGAGAAACAGAGGAGAGGCTGGTGCAGTGAGAACGAACGACGGGAAACATCTGGATGTCAAAATGGTCAACAGGCTACAGAGGAAGTCGGGGAGCGTCCAGGTGATGCTCAGAGAGATTATAGATCCGACCCTGTGGAGACTGTTGCTTATTATGGTGAATAAAGGCCACAATGACAAGGAAGCTGGGGCTGCAGGCTGTATTGATCCGTGCAGCTTCCCTTCCTCCTATCATCTCACAGTCGATACCCTCCCCTCCTCCTCCTCTCTGACCTGCACACTTCTTCTGGGTTTCATGTGAAATCGAGGCTCCAGGAAGCGCAGCGATCCAGCTGTTACTTCCCGGGACCAATATTGGCGTAAATCAATATTAGCCCGGGATCCATTTCTTTTATTCCTCCTTCCTGTACTGTCTGGAGTCCTGTTGCCAGGCAACATTAACATAATGGACTTTTTTTTTGTGAGGAAGTAGCCGGACTTGTCTGGAGCTTTAGTGGATCTCCTGGGCGTGTTTCTGGAGAATAGTTACAGTTTAGATTAACATGTTTTAGGGTTAATCTGTCCAGAGGGCTTTAGAGGCAGGGCAGTTAGTGGAGCAGAGATCATCCCTGGAATATTGTGGTTTAACTGGAAGATAAAAAAAACCTGCTGCTGAATTAAATGAGCTGCTTGTTTCAGCAGCAGACTGAAATGTGCTTTATAGACATTAATAAATGATAGTTAACACGCATTCATCTGGTTGGAAGCAGGTGGAAGACACTTTTGAAGCATTCATTTAGTATCAGTCCACAATCGCTCTCTTAAGATGTTACATATAGACTGGCACAGGAATGAGTCCTAAAACCAGGAAGTGAGTTAGCTTTGGTTCCTAACTCTAAAAGTCAATGGGGATTTTGAATGGGTTTGTGTTTAGACGCCTGAAATAAGGTCTGTGGTTAACACAAGCTGAAGAGATGTTGACGTTTTGTTCGACGAGATAAACTACGTTAGATAAGACCCCCACTTGTGAATTTTAAAGTTTTTACGCGTACTTAAAACGGCGGTTGCAAATCCCATAGGCAAATTTTCGGAGGAACCACCGGCGCCATTTTTACCGGGTTGGCCTACAGAAATACGTCATCGCTATACCAGTCTATATCGAGTCATTGTCAACAATTTAATTATTCAGCTAGTATTTAGATAATCGATTGATTGAGTCATTTTTTAAGAAAAATGATGAAAAATCTCACATTTTAGCTTCTTAAATGTGAATATTTTCTTGTTTCTTTCCTCCTCTGAGGCAGTAAACAGAATATTTCTGAGTTATGGACAAAACAAAGCATTTACTCTTGGTCTTTGGTGAACACTGAGGAACATTTTTCACCATTTGACAGACATAAAAAACCCAAATGAGGGGCGCCCTGGTTATGTCGCATGACCCACGTGCAGAGGCGTAGCGGCTGTGCCGGGTTCGAGTCCGACCTCTGCCGTTTACCGCATGTCCTTCCCCACTCTCTCCTGTTTCTAACTCTATCCACTGTCCTGTCCGTTCTAATAATAAAGTCATGAAAAGGCCAAAAATAAATACACCCAATTGATTCATTGAGAAAGTAAACAACAATAAAAGTAAACATTAGTTGCTGCTTGAGAAGCCATTTGTTGCTCATAAATACAAAGATGTTGAAGGCATGTGTTCTACATGTATGACTATATTATTATTATTCTTAGCGATGGCATTGCTTCAATTTTGGGAACAAATAATACAAGAAATTTGCGATATTTACTTTATCAAGGAAATAAAAAAAGCAGAATTTGAACTCCTTCAACATGAACCGTAAACTGAGAGAAGTTCAGGTTGATTATTTAATTAATGAAGCAATTAGACATTTAGTTGTCAGCACCACCTACTGGTCAGAGCAATAGTTGCAGGGTTTTCCACACCATATGATGCATTTGGTTACTAATTAGTCGTAGTCGTGGTAGTGTTTTCATATGTTTTTGCTTTTTTTACAATCACAGTAAGAGCCACAGTGGACACACATGATAACAGAAAGACGGTCATATCCCAAACACCTTCGTACAACAAGAAAAGGCTTGTTGTGTTTGAAAAATTACCAAAATGACACCATAAATCTGAGCCAGTAACTGAGAGAAATGTCAGATTTCCACAGTCCTTTACGCACTTATCTGGGACATGCTGGTCCATCGGGAAAATTACCCAAATCCATTCTGCATGTCTCGTGTTGGGGCAGTGGTGGTCTAGTGGTTTGTGAAGCGAACTTGTAACTGGTGTGTCAACGGTTCGAGCCCCCGGACTGGCAAGAGGTTGAGGTGGGAAAGTGAGAGCGACCGCTTGTCCCTGTCACCACCACTGTGGGCCCTTGAGCAAGGCCCTTAACCCCTGACTGCTCCCCGGGTGCTGCACCGCGGCAGCCCACTGCTCCTAGTATGTATAGTTAAGGTTAACTTTGAATAGGATGAATGCAGAGAAGGAAGGAACCCAAGGGGATCAATAAAGGTTAGATAACTACATGATGCTAGCATGATGCTAACACTATGTTAACACTATGCTAACACAGTGTTACCCCTATGCTAACATGGTGCTAACACTATTCTAACATGATGCTAGCATGACACAAACATGGCCTTAATATGATGCTAGCAAGATGCTAACACTATGCTACCCCTATTCTAATATAATGCTAACATGATGCTAACACTATGCTAACATGACACTAACATGGCGTTAACATGATGCTAAGGGGCAGCGGTGGTCTAGTGGTTTGTGAAGCCAACTTGTAACCGGTGGGTCGCCGGTTCGAGTCCCCAGACTGGCAAGAGGTTGAGGTGGGAAAGTGAGAGCGACCGCTTGTCCCTGTCACCACCACTGTGGGCCCTTGAGCAAGGCCCTTAACCCCTGACTGCTCCCCGGGTGCTGCACCGCGGCAGCCCACTGCTCCTAGTATGTATAGTTAAGGTTAACTTTGAATAGGATGAATGCAGAGAAGGAAGGAACCCAAGGGGATCAATAAAGGTTAGATTACTACATGATGCTAGCATGATGCTAACACTATGCTAACAATATGCTAACACTATGCTACTCCTATGCTAACACGATGCTAACATGACACGACACTAACATGGCGTTAACGTGATACTAACAAGATGCTAACACTATGCTAACATGATGCTAACACAATGCTACCCCTATGCTAACATGACACTAACATGGCGTTATCATGATACTAACATGATGCTAACAAGATGCTAACACGATGCTAACATGACACTAACATGGCGCTAACATGATGCTAAGGGACAGCGGTGGTCTAGTGGTTTGTGAAGCGAACTTGTAACCAGTGGGTCGCCGGTTTGAGTCCCCGGACTGTGGGAAAGTTCCACCTATGAGGAACAAAAAGCTCTTTTTTTTCTGAATTCCCAATTCATAAATGCAAAATCTAAGAAAATCCAGCATTGTGAACATTAACCCATATTTCTAAGTCTTAAACGTGACGATAAATACCATGGAAGTTTATTTAGAATAGCTTCATACATTTAAGAAAAAGACAGTGAAGGGTACAAAAAAGAAAAAAAGACAAAAACCATGACTGCCATAATATCCTTCAGCATAACAAAGCTCATAAAATATAGTCATATAGTTGATCAAGCAATGCTAAAAATGGCATCCACACCTTCTAGAAGTAGTTCTGTAAGTTCCCTTTGATAAAATGAACCTGTTCCATGACATAAGTAGGTGTTAGATCAAGACTACTTAACTGTTCTTTAATGTAGCTTCATACATGTGAAATGTGTGCGATGATTTACCTTAGATTTTATTTAAATGTACCCCTTGTGTTGATGCTTTTAGATCCATGTTGTTTATCAGGTTTGGTATTTTTCTCCGTCCTTTCATCGTGCTCATTTGAATTGTTCAGATATATTTTAATTTTAGGAGCAGAGAAAAGAAGCCTTGAGATTTCTGACTCGCTAGAAGAGAAAGAAATACTCCCGCTGCAAATCAGTGCGACCCGAAATAGACATCCTAACCCAGCACTCGTGATGCAAATGAGCTTTTGGGAAAGTTCAGAAAATATCAAGGCTTTGAGGGAAACGAAGTGCACGAGAGCCGAGCAGATTTTAAAGAGTCACCGTGGAACTGCGAGGCTCACTTTTCTGCACGTCTGGTTGCCACGATAAAAGTGTGAAGGTTTGGAAAGAAAGAGTGTGAGAGGAAAGAGAGGCAACGGGGGAGAGGCTGACAATTAAATGTGAAGATATCAAGGGAGAGAAAAGGGATGATGCATGTAGAAAGGCTGCATGAAAGCAAGAACTGTAGATACAGGACATGATGTTTTTAGTATTTCAATCCACTTCCAACAAGCTCATTTCCAGCAGCAGGCAGCTCTGATGATCCTTGGTTACCTGAAAAGACAGATAAAGTCACATATAGCTGAGATCCAGGCGGTTTTCCTCACTAGGAGACTAAAAACAACTGAAAAGAAAGTGAATATCGCTCTTAGCATACATGCTAACGAATGCTAATATTTGTTGGTGTCCATGCTAACTTTTCCAAGGTGATAACATGCCGGATGTTGCTGATAAAGGTTGACGTGTGTTTTTATAGCTTGTTTAGCTGCTTCAGTGTCACCAAATGATGAAATGGTGCAGTATATCTTTAGGTCTTAAATCACAAAGACGCTGCTGATATAACGACGTCAACCGTGACATACCGTCGTTAAGATTAGCACATAAATTATGTCACTACTGCTGTTGAAACTTTATGTTAGCAGTAAATTGTACATATCACAGGCGTAAGATACCATTTTGGAGTTTGCACATCCAGTGGTAGAAAAAAACATGCGATTTCTGCTTTTGTATTTTGTACCAGTTTAACATCAAAGGCCTTAAAGAGCCCATATTATGCACATTCACAGGTTTATAATTCTGTTTAGGAGATCTACTAGAGTATGTTTGCATACTTTATTTTGCAAAAAGCGCATTATTTTCCTCATATTGTACATTGCTGCTGCATTTCTTCTAACCATCTGTCTGAAAAACCCTGTTTAAGCTCCTGTCTCTTTAAGGCCCCCATTCTGAAATGCCCAGTCTGCTCTGATTGGTCAGCAGGCCCGATACAAGCAAGATAACATTTGTTTTGTATCATAACGTAAAGAAAAGTATTAATTCTTTGTTTGAGACTGGGCCAAACTAGCCACTAAGCAGGCGTTATGCAAATGTGTTACATGATGATGTCAGTAAATCAAGGAAGTAAAGCCTGGAATTCAAACGAGGTGTTTCAGGCAGGTACGCAGTAGAGTTTTTTTTGTGTGCAAACTCTCTTTGCTGTGGACTTTGTAAGTTTGCAGTTTATCTTCAACTACATAAAAGCAGCTATATAACACGCTAAAACAAAACCCAAAAAGCAGAATGTGGGCTCTTTAACTTTCATCGGCCATTTTGAAACATGCTACATTCAAATTGCATATGTTGGCTTTTAAGAAAATGGAGAAGTGTGTATAAAAGTGCAATATTTTCGAGCAGTTAGTAGAAAGTAAAGGGAGCAGCTGCTTTATAAAGTAAAGTAGTATAGTAGCATGACAAGAATACATTCTCAACACAAGGCCTAACTCAACAACTCGATATACTGAGGAAGGACTTGTGAGTATTTTAAAGCTTCGGAAGCAACAAATGAGTCAGACCTTGTGTTTAGAGTGTTTTGTCGAGCTACTATTTAATTCCTGCAAACACTTGTTTCTCACTGCTACTGCAAAACAAACTAAATACTCAGCAGGTGAAGTGGAAAATGGCTTGCAGTGGTTAGTATTTACCAAAAGTGCTCCAAAGAAGGACAATGTTGATATGTTACTTTGACACCTATGGTACCTGAACATTGTTGCTAGACCATGTAAACCCATTTATTTCAGTAGTATTTCCTGACTGGTTCAGCAGTATAATGCCACACTGCAGAGATTGTATAGAAAAGGGTTGAGGAACTTGACCAAGAGCTCAAGGTGTTGATTTAGAGACTCCCACACTCCTGACAGTCAGAGATGGTGATCTTGGCTGATCAGTAGAAGGTGAAAAACCTCAATAATGAAACTTTTGACACTCTTGTTGACCATAATCAGGATGTTTGCATTGCTGTTGTGTTAAGGCCGCGATTAGATTACTGTTTAAATCTACAACTACCCCTTCTGAAGGATGAAGGATGGTAACCATTTCTTGATAATGTGGAAGCTAAGGTTCTGTTTTTCTTTATTCCACTTATTTACCTCATTGTTTTACTAGAATGTTTCCTTATTATTTGCTGGAATCATTAGAGTGATTTTTGTGTATTGCAATGTTAAGAACTAGCTTTTGATTCTATGTTTTAGTGCAGCTTCAGATGCTCTCAAAGGTCGACATGTCCTAGAAATTTCTAATAGAGTGCTTATGTATGTGTGCATGCCCGTGCATATGTAGTATAATAACCTTCCCAGCTTAAATAGTCAAGCAGCGTTATATTTTACAGCTTTGTGCGCCACAGAGATGAATTCTTTCACCTCTGAAAGCATATGCAAGGTTAAGAAAGAGACTGAGAGAGTCTGTGTGGCCTCTCCAAACACTGCGTTTTGGATTCCAGCTGAGGACGCCCTGCTAACCTTCAGCCGTTCTGCTGCATAAAAGACTATATTTAACTGCTTTATTCGCTCACTGTGCTCAGCTCATACATTTGACTGTGAGTCCATCTGCAGATTTCAAATGAAACTTACAGGAAGACAAGTTTTGACCTCGGTTATGCAGCTGATTTTAATGTTGTGGTGTTTATTAACTACAATTAATGCAATAAATCTTCCATTCCTTAAGTATATGTTGATCAGTTTTTGCAGAAACATGTTGATTTAGCTGTTTGGGCCTTTTATAGGATGTAGTTGGTGGTGCTTTTGAAATGTGTTGCATTATTTAAAGAGATGTTTCTGTTTTAACCTCTCAAACTTAATATTATAAACACTTGTCAGTATAATATGCATTTCTTTGAAAAAGTAAGTTAACGAAAAGTAAAAATGATCTGCATGACATTTTACTAATAACAGCTCCCATAACTAACATCATCAGTAATAAAAGTTCATTTCTGTAATCACGTCAAGAGAAAGTCACAATACATCCAACAAGATCCAGCAAAACATACATAATGCATAACAACAAACTACATAATGATGTTAAATCAAAAGCTACAAAACTATTAATTAAGCTAGCACTGGCAACAGTTTCAACAAAAACTGAACACTAAGTTCAAGAAGGAGGATTTATCACTTTGAGCTACTTGTGTAACCTAATTTACCACCAGCCAGCTGAGAAATTTCGCTATAGAGACCAAAACTTTAAGCCTTAATACAATTTATGTGTAAGTTCTATAAAAAAATCACTTCTGTAGAGTTGTATGAACAGGAAATTTAGCCACAGAGACCAAAACTGTTTCTTGCACCAGGCTGTAAATGTGTTTTTATTTCTGCTGTAAAATTGGACATTTTAACATGGAGGTTTATGGGGATTGACTCTGTTTTGGACTCAGCCCCAAGTGTACGTTTGAGGAACTGCAGCTTTTGGCATTTTGCTTATTTAAAGAGACGTTTCTGTTATTTTAGCCTCCTCTTGAACAAAATACTAGAAACACCTGTCAGTATAATGCAACATTCTATGTAACAATGTTAAATGAACAACTACAAAACTATTAATTAAAAGCTATCATCCTAAACAGTTTCAACAAAAATCGAACGTTAACTTCAAGAAGGGTACTCCGGCTTCCTCCCACAGTCCAAAAACATGCTGAGGTTAATTGGTGATTCAAAATTGTCCTTAGGTCTGAATGAGAGTGTGCTTGGTTGTTTGTCCTGTGTGTGGCCCTGCGATGGACTGGAGACCTGTCCAGCTGAGTGTATACTGAAAATAATTAGGAAATTTCGCTATCGAGACCAAAACTTTAAGCTTTAATACAATTTTTGTGTAAGTTACATAAAAAAATCACCTCCTGTAGGGTTGTATGAACAGGAAATTTAGCTATGGAGACCAAAAATGTTTCTTGTACCAGGCTGTAAACGTGTTTGTTTCTGCTGTAAAGTTGAGCGTTTTAACATGGAGGTTTATGTGGATTGACTCTGTTTTGGACTCAGCCCCAAGTGGACGTTTGAGGAACTGCAGCTTTTGGCATTTTGCATTGTTTAAAGAGATGTTTCTGTTATTTTAACCTCCTCTTAAACTAAATACTAGAAGCACCTGTCAGTATAATGCAACGTACTATATGATGATGTTAAATTAACAACTACAAAACTATTAATTATAAAGTGTCACTGTAAACGGTTTCAACAAAAAACGAACATTAACTTCAAGAAGGA
>OMNN01101202.1:8249-18820 GCA_900302755.1 Chromis chromis
AAACGTCATCGTGCTGGAATATTCCTCTTCGGCCAAGCTTCTGCAGACTGGGAGTCATCTGGTCAGCCAGTATTACCACAATCATTCATGATGCCATCTATAAATGTCATCTCCTCAACACCTTTTGCTCTAATGCAGCCCCAAATCATCACACTCCCACCTCCGTGCTTCACTATCAGGATTATGCATTCACTGTGGTAGTCCTGACCTGGGTCACACAGTCATGCTGGATTCCATCTTAGCTGAACAAATGAATCTTGGAGTCATCTGATCATTGAATGTACTCCCAATATTCATCAGGCTTCTTTTCATGCTCTCTAACAAAGTTTCATCTGGTACTTAACCACTTAAGAACAAGCAATAGGTTATTTCTTGAATACCATCCATAGAGGCTGACATTATGACTCATACTTCACACTGCTTAAGCTGTTGTTGTTGTGAAAGTCTGATTTCCTTTGATAGCCACTGTGACAAGTCCGAAGCACCTGCACTCTGTTTTTTAGAGCTAGAAAGTAAGAAGTGCACTGTCCGATGACCGCTGCAGCACTGATTGGTGGTACTATGGCTGATACCTCCTGATTACCTCCTGCATCACTTATATAACGTTAACTATGTATGTATTTTTTTTGGCTTTTTCAACTGTTTGTTCTGTTTTCTTTGTTTGATTTATTCTGTATACTTGTATTTGTTTTTAACATGTAAAGTGTCTTTGAGTTTTTGAAAAGCGCTCTACAAATAAAATGTATTATTATTATTATTATTATTACTGCAACTGGGTTTCAGCTGATTTTTAGTTGGTCACTGATCTTCCTGTATCTTTTTCCATAATTGTGAAGTCTCACAATCACATTTTTTCCAATTCCTTTGTCAATTCTTGTCAATGTGGAGCCATAATGCAGACGCAGTGCATAGGTCCAACACTGAGGAAGTTCCGATGTTCAAAAGTCATTAATTTTAACTGTGTTCATGCAGTTAGACTGACTGAAAATCACAGATGAACTCAACTTGTGTTTTCACTTTTGTTGCACTGCGTTCATACCTGCATTTTCAATATAGTCTTTAGAAAATATTAGTTTTTGACTGTTCATAAGCGGAAATAAGCGGAGATGAGAACATTTTATAATTTGACTTTTAAATGATATTGCACTGAGGTGTACTCATTGCTGTAAAATAACTGTTAGTTGCAGCCTTAGACTAATACATTTACTGGCTCATCATTTCAGGCTTATACTGTAGTGTGGAAAAGTTTGTACCTGGGAAGAAACATAATACTTCTAAAAGTCATATCAAGAGAATGAATTCTCCCCTGTGACTCTCCTCCCTTCACACGGTATTCCCCTCCTGTATATTACAGTGAATTAATGTTTTTTCAGTTTTTAGTGTTAGCAGCTTGCATAACTGGGCGTTTTCTTCCCCTGTTTCTTCTCTCTCAGCTGCTTAGCGCCCAGTAGAGCAGTGGATGATGGGAGCTCCGACACGGCATGATCTAAAAACCCACTGGCGCTTTAGTGTGCCTCAGCTGGCTTATATAACCCCGTGTGGATGTGCAAACTGCCTTGCTATTGGGAGAGCTGAGGACTGGCGGAGCAGACACACACACACATAGAGAAGCTACTGATATGTGGCGTTTTTCATTTGTGAGTGTGCGGATGTAAGGATCAGTGTTTGTGTGGCGGAGCGGGGGTGCTCGGCGGAATATAGTCGGATTTGTCTGTTTTTCTGCTCGGCAACCACATCACCAAATATCTCCCTCCTCCTCCTCCTCACTACGCTGTCTGATGACGTCACCGGTGTGTCCCCTCGATTTTGGACCGGCGATCTCCCCCGGTGATGTCACTTCCGCCGGGGCCTTCACCTGAAGTGACATCATTTGGTGTTGCATAACTATCCCCCCTCTCCCTCGCCTGCATGCGAGAGCAGAGGCAGCTTCTCTCCGTCTCTTGGCCACCCAGAGGCGCCGTGAAACTCCTCATTATGGAAATACCAGGTGTGTCCATGAAAGGGATGCAAAAATACATCACCGGGGTTTAACACGGAGACGCCGCGTCCTCCGTGACCCCACTGTGCACCCGAGAAATAGCAGTTTCAACGCCGTGCAGTCGGTGCTGTACGACTCCTGACATGCAACACTCCGGGTGTGAGGAGATGCAGGGAGAGAGACAGCGATTGAGAGCGGCCTGACCTATATAAGAAGGAGGCTGAAATATTTATGGATGTGAGTGTCCTAATTGGCAAGCCACTGGGAGCACTGCGGCCTTCTCCTCCAATCACAGCCGGCGAAGAGGTTAACGCTCACTCAGAAAGCACTCGGCGGTGGTCCGAGGGCCAGAGCGCGGCCTCGACCCCGCGACTGTCATCCCCAGCCTGAGAGACGGCTCGTTATGAGTCTGATCCTGCCTTCGCCGCCGCTCCAGCTTTGTTAGATTCATTACCAGAGCTGTTATCATAACTGTTCTCCGTGGCACATACGGACGGGAACAACCGCTCAGAGCGCTAAGTCAAACACAGTCTAATTGGCTGGGCTTAATCGCCAGCACTGGCACGCACAGCTCGGCTCTCTGAGAGGCCTCCATTACCGCAGATGTAGACGAGGAGACGGACACTTTCTGACTTGTAGTTTCAGATCAGTGCAGGACGCAGCAGGACGGAGGAGAACGAGGTCGACTGGGAATCAGGATATTGGTGCGTTAATGCAGAATGACAGAGTTAGGGCTGAAACTGGCAACTGATGTGGTTTATTATCAGATCTACTGAAGAATCCATTTCATAATCAGTGTTAGCCAACTGAAACATACAATAAATTCCTTACTTACGGAAAAATTGTATTCATTAGCCACTAAGGGGGAACTCCACTGATTTTAAGTCTATCTAAAGGTGCAGTTTAATAATTAATATGAAAAATTAGTTTGAAAGTCTGACAAGAGTTGAACGAATGAACTGCTAAGAGTTCGCTCAACTATTTAAAGTATGTCGCCATATTATCAGACTTCCCAGCATGCATTGTTTCAGAGTTAGAAACTGACAATATTCACAGTGCAGTCTTCTGTGAGTCTTATATTATGCATTTTACATGTTACAATTCTGCAGACTAGGGCTGCAACTGCACATCATCACTGTCACCTAATCTGTTGGTTATTTTGTCCTCAAATGTCTGGATTTGTCCACAAAAGTTTAAAAAAAACAGATAATATTCAAATTTAAGAAGCTACAATTTGATCATTTTGACTTTTTTTCTTACTCGAAAATTACTCTAACTGATGAATCAATTATTAAAATAGTTGACAGCTAATGGATTCAGTGATTTTTCAAGTCAAGTCCATATTCCACCCCAAATAGATCTATTCCTTGGACGTCCTAGTGGTTATTGGGATGTCCAAGGTTCGATTCCCAGCCTCGGGACCCTTGTTGTAAGACCCTTCTCTCCCCTTGTCTCTCTACATTCTCCACTGTAAAATATAAGTGAAAATCCCCCAAAATAGTCTTAAAAAATTAAAAAATATTCTGTTAAGTGATAAACTAACTCTTAAAACTAAAGCAAATCTTTCCGTTCAACTTAATATCTGAAGTTTATAGAACTTGTTATCTCAAGTTATGTTAATGTCGCTGGTTTCACTTGTGGATAATGTAGGCACCACGTTTTGACAAGAAATAAGGTTGCATTACTGAGCCCTCTAACAAATCCAGAACCACCACATCCACACGTCATAATCTGTTTTAAACACGTGCAGAAATAGAAAACAAGCAGCCATTAGCAGTTAGCTTAGCACCAGTGATTGACACAGACCCTCCAACTCTGGACAAACCCAGAAATTCATGAATGTATGTTAGTTTTATGAACACTGGCAAGACGGCAAAGAACAAACAACACATGAACTCAACTCTGGTGTCACTGAGAGTCACATTTCTCCTCTAACTCTGTGTACGGCAACAAACAAGTCAGTCAAACTTGTTGAGATTAGAAACTGCAGTGTAATTACAGAATTTCCAATAATACTCCTTTGCCCCTCTTGTTACCGAAGAAAAGTAATCGCATTACTGAGCAACAGTGAAGTGTACAGTTTGCTAACAGCTAGCAGCAGGCGAGCAGCGATGACTAAGTTACTGTGTCCATATACACTTTGAAATATGGATACGAGGAGAGCAGCCAAAGCTTCTCCACTGCTGTCCAAAAACGTTTCTTTACGAAAGCTGTCTGAACAGATTGCCTTAACTGAATCAAAAAGGAAAAATCCTTCCAAAATGAAAATTAAATGAAAAGCCGCTAAAGTAACAGGAGATTTACAGAATTAGTGTGAATAAGATCGTATTTATACAGTCACTTCTGTCTTACTGTAAGTTACACAACAGGGGAGCAGAGCCGTAGCCATAGAAACAGCTTGCATCTGTTGCTACACTGTGACGGTGACCATAGAAACGGCTGTAACCGTAGCAACATAAACAACTGAAGGTAAGTATTCAGCGGCAGGACCACGACTAACTAAGAGTGATACTGACCATAGTAACAGTGCATCAAGAGCTCACAGCCATTGTTGTGATTTTTAGGATTAGCAGGCAAATGAGTTCGACAAGCATCTCTGTCTTGCTTGCACAAAGGAAAAGGGAGCAGAAATCAATGGGCTGTGTTTACAGGGTACACAGCCGACTGTAACACTGCACGTTATGTTACACACAGCCAAGCAGTAAAAACAGACGAGCTGCATTGGCAGGACTCAGCCTGGCCGGCCTCAGAGCAGCAGCACCGGCAGCACCGGGCCAAGAGCAGCTACTGGCACCGAGCTCCAGTCTGAGCAAAAAGTGGGACAAATCTCAAAAAGACATCTGAGAAGGAGTTTTTTTTTTCCTTCTGTGGTCACTTCTAAGACAAACAGTGTTTCTCTGTGTGAAAATCAAAAAGGATTATACTCACGTAAGAAGTACTCGGATGGGTCTGCTTCATAATCCGTTTCCTCAGGAAAGTGGTCTATCTGTTTACACATCCCTTTGAAGTTTCCTGCAGGGAAAACAGAACAGAGGGTTCAATCAGCTGATCTGCAACTGTTGACCTTTTTACAGCTGGAATGATCAGTCGATTAGTTAATTAGCTGACAGAGAATGATTGTGGTAACTGATGGGGTCAAGTAAAAATGGCAAAACTTCACTTGTTACTGCAGTTTGATGATCAGATACAGATGAGTTGATTTGTGATATAATCTCTCAAGTTGCAGGTCGATATTCACCTTGTAATAGATTAAAAACATGTGATGTAGCCTGACTGTCACACAAGGAGGATGACACAAATTTGTAAAACCACTCACATGACAGTTCAAACTCCGGGTCAGACATGTTGCATAACATATATTCAAAAGTAAAAGAGCGTCACCATCACCACTGTGAAAAAATGGTCACTCAATAAACTCCTCAGAAAGGTTCCTTTAAGAACCATTTTGTGGGGTTTGGGTTTCCATTTTGACAGCTTTATTCGTATTTCTATTATAGTGGAATCATTTATTTCTATCCCAAAACACAGTAGAAATATTATACAATATGGTGGATGTTCCTGAATAAAATACATAATAAAAGGTTTTTTATATTTAGACAAATACGGTCCTTAGTGGCGCGAGTCATTTGCACATAAATCTGGCAGCACAAAGTCAGACAAGAACCCAGTGTGCCCAGATAATTATATTATATACATGTTGAGTGCATAATTTCCAATACACTATGTTTTGATCAGTAAAAGAAAGTGTAAATGCAGGTGTAACGTGTCGGTTATTCCTGTGCCTTTTGTAGTATGTTTGCAATCTTATGCATTTGTCTTCTAATTTGACATTTATTTATTTTAAAGCACTTTAGAAAAAAAAATATTTTTCATGCATTTTTTTGTAATTTTTCTGGAAAAACTGTTAGATCACTCGAAGCTCGGTTGCAGCTCTGCACAGTTCAGTACTGCTGCAGTTTCTCTGCTGGTCAGCACAGAGCGAGTCAGAGCAACTCATATCTGTGGCTCTCTGTTCAGGAAACCGAGCCGAGCATCAGGCCTCTCTGGCAGCAGTTGGCGGCTTGTAAACACGAGCGGTGCAGCTGCTGCGACCTGGAGCTGCTCCAACTGCTGTGCACAGGGAACCTCATCTCCTAATGCTGCTTCGTTTGGCCGACACCTCGCCGTCCAGATCCTCCGTCCATCCGGGAGGCAGCGTCTCTCCTCCCGCTGTCTGCTCCTCTCTGAGTGGGGGTTTGGCATTGATGAGGTCACTGGAGGTGGCGTGGCGGGGGAGGCGCCCATAAGGCGGCCATTACTGCGACCTGCTGCTGCAGCGAGCAGGCAGATGCCGGGGCGTCTGATTGGACCAGATTAGCGTTTCATTAACTTCTTCATCTCCTCTCCCTCCAGTGTCCCTCTAATTAGGTGAACAGGTGTTGGTTACCATGGCGCCAGGTGTTGCCGAGGTGGTCTTGGCAGCGAGGCATGATGGACGCAGCGGGGGGGGCGGTTATTACTTTGTGAATGTGGTGGCGAGAGGGGGACCCCCCGGTGATGACCGCTCAGAAAAAAGAGCCATCAAAGCGTCCTCGGTTTGCTCCCCACCTGCGGACAGCGTTCGTGTCGGCGAATGATGCCGTCTGTTATGAGACTTCGGTGGGGAAATGTTTGCTTTGATTGACTCAGTGTCACTTGTCAAGTTTCCATCCAAATGTTTTGCAGGACAATTAGTAGGACAATGAAAATGATGTGAAATTGATAGAAAGTGATAAGTGAATATCAAGAGTTGGACACGATAACAGAATCACCATCAGTATGGGCTGATAAAACCTTTAAAACAAAATATCGGTAACGATAGCTAATCCAGGCTAAAAGTTGACAGTTTTGTTTGAAAATGTCACATAAAAATAAATGTTTTACATGTAAATTGGGCAGTGGTGGCCTAGTGGTTTGTGAAGCGAACTTGTAACCGGTGGGTCGCCGGTTCGAGACCCCCGGACTGGCAAGAGGTTGAGGTGGGAACGTGAGAGCGACCGCTTGTCCCAGTCACCACCACTGTGGGACCTTGAGCAAGGCCCTTAACCCCTGACTGCTCCCCGGGCGCTGCACCACGGCAGCCCACTGCTCCTAGTATGTATAGTTAAGGTTAACTTTGAATAGGATGGGTCAATGCAGAGAAGGAATCTCCCCAAGGGGATCAATAAAGGTTCGATTAAATTGAAGTAGCTTTTATATTTTGCCCAGTGCACAATTGAAAAGTGTTGTATCTTATATCTGCACCTCGCCACGGGCCTTCATAAGACTGACCAGAATAAAATGTTAATTCCAATAGACCTGATGTTCTCTGAAATTACATGGAGAAAGTATGTGCATCACCATCCACAATCAGCCAAACTGAACTTGAAACACATTGCTATAAACAGCTGCGGGTGCTAACCAAGCCATTAAACCACTGCAGAAACTGAGGTGGTAATGAAAAATCACCAGTCAAACCTTAAGAGGTGGAAAACTAGTGGAAAATGTGGAATAATAGAAAGGCCAAGATAGTGTCTGGATGCATTAATGAAATAATTTGAAGTCAGTCTAATTTATTTTATTCGTCTCCTTTATGTGTAGAAAAAATAATCCACCCAGCCACCTCACCTTCAGCATGTATCACAAATAAACTGTTGGAGAGGATCCTGTGTTAAAATGTGTACTCCATGGGGCGCCCCGATAGCCTAACGGTTATGTCGCGTGACCCAAGTGCAAAGGCGTAGCGGCTGTCCCGGGTTTGATTCCAACCTCGGGCGTTTACCTCATGTCCTTCCCCACTCTCTCCCGTTTCCGACTCTATCCACTGTCCTATTCAATAAAAGGCCAAAAATAAATCTTTAAAAAAAAAAGTGCACTCCACGTCAGGTTTCTGTGAGCCAACGCCGCCACCTTCATTGTAGTTTTTGAAATATTTCCCACGTAGTTTTGGTGCCTAAACGTAACCAAAGAGTAGGTGAAAACAAAACTTAGGTCTGAAAAAAGGGATCCCACATGAATACGAATTTCATGATGCTAATTCCAGTCCCTTGAGTGAAAGTCCTGCATCAAACTTACAGCTCCACCTCCCCGCACACGGATTTTGTGCCTGTTAAAAAATACTTCATACTGCACCACACTGTTACTTTACTGGAAGATGAAGCTCCATCAAAACGTCACTGAGAATGCAGTTTAGTGCAACAGGAACTATGATGGCCACACATCAACACAACTATACAAGAAGTCCAGAACTTCATTCATTAATACATTTTTCGTAGTCTTTTTTGACACACATATGAATCTTTTTTATCCTAATTTTATCTTTCACTTTAAAAAATCTGTTAAGTCTGAGTTTAGTTGGATCAGTTCATTTGGTTTGTTACTTTTATGGACCCTGAACTTGATTTGATTGATCTTTCTAATTTTTGGGGTAAAAAAACCCCTGAAAATCCAGCTTGGTCATAACTTTTTGAGAGACAGGGTTGGAAAAACACTTTCTCAGGACAAGTGTGGGAACTTCTGCACAAATATACCCACTTATCCTCCTCAGACTAAATCCACTGTAGCGCTCCTTTCTCCGACTGTCTCAGCTTTGGACCATAATCAAAAAAAACATTGATTTTCATCAACAGGTTCTGTGGAAATGAGGACAATAGAGGAGGAGGAGAGATAAAGATGAAGAAAGGCAGAAAGAGAGACGATGTAATGGAAAGCAGAGGGAGAGATAAATATAGGCCGGGCAGGTAACGGAGAGGTTTTGAAGGACGGAGAGGGAAGATGGAGTGGGAGGTGGAATACATCAAGTTTGAGTGTCACCGTAATTGCTGAGCCATGAAAAAGCCCTCCAGAGTTAAACGGACCTGCACCGTTTTTGAACTTGATGCTCTGATATGTAAAGTTCTGCAGGTTTTCCCAATCAGCTGTTCACTAAAGCTAACCGGAGCTCAAAGCCCGTCATCCTGCGAAGCTCTGGTAGCTAACGGTAGTTTTCAGAAGCGTGCTGTAGGTGTAACCCCGCCGCCTCCTGCAGCTACTCCCCCAGGCTGCTGCTGGAAATAACATGTTCCTCCTCAACTTGCCCGCTTAAATAAGCTTTAAATAGTTGCATTTCTAGGAGCGGAGAGGAGGAGGGAGGGGAGCCTCCTCTCAGAGCATATTTCACCAGAAAGACGACTTGTGTTTACATACGACTACATTACACACTCCCAGTGGAGCTGTCTGAGCAAACTAGCAGCAGCCCACAGAGCACCATGTGTGTGTCTTAACAGCGTTATCAAGTGGGTGTAAGATTTGGTTTTGCAGCTGGCCGCCCCATCCACAGTTGTGCGATTTGTAATACCAGCTGTGGAGAGTGGCCTATTGGGGGAACCACTTCAATTAGCGTGCTGAAAGATTTATGTGACACTTAACCGCTCCAAACAGTCCTTTTCTTGTAAGACATGTAAACTCAGCAGGCTGGTAAATGTTTTATAATGGCATTTTCATTTCACAGAGCTCCCCACGTGAATGTGAAGAGATCCGTTTGGCCATTAGGAGCGTTTGGCTGCTGAACAGAGAGGTGCTGCCCAACGCTCAGGTGTGCAGCAGGTCAGAACACTCAGAGAAACACCTGTTAGCACCGAGGAGCAGCACAGGACAACGAGGTACTAAAGGGCTCACAAAGAATCTGTCTTCTGTTGTTTCCTTTTTTTTTTTTTTTAGCTTGAAGCAGGAAATGATGCAAAGATAGACTTTAAAAAGATCCCAATGAGAAAAGTGACAAACTAAACTGTAATCAGACACCATGCTAACTAAATCATATTCTTCGACCACCTGCACCTCCTCTCATCACACCCATAAACCTCCTCATTGGCTTCCCTGTTTTCCTCATGCCTGGCAGCATCTTTCTCCCAGTAAACCCAGATTTTCACCTTCACACATGTCCTCACCAGGTCAGTCTCCTCCCCTTTGTTTTGTCCCCGAACTGAGCTGTCCTTCTACAAAATTACATTCCCATACAACTAGACTGCATTCGCAAATACTTTTCAAAGGGAACATCATTTTGTTTTGAAATAATTGTAATTGATGAATCTATGACGCGGTGGCAAAGGCAGCCAATTCAAAAAAGTGATAAAGTCTGCTTTAGGAGGAAGGAGGGCTGGTACAGTGACCCAGAAGACCAGAGCTCATGTCCTGTCTCCAAGAGACCATCACTTGTGTTTACTTTCGGCTTTCTGATTAGGTTTAAGCCCCAAAATTAAGTGTTTATTATGCTTTGTAAGACACTTTTACATGTTAGAAGCTTGCTTAAGGTTCGGCACCAAAATTACTTTGAGTTTGGAAAAATATCATAGTTTGGGTTCAAATACAATAATCTAACCTTTATTGATCCCCTTGGGGAAATTCCTTCTCTGCATTTGACCCATCCTATTCAAAGTTAACCTTAACTATACATACTAGGAGCAGTGGGCTGCCGCGGTGCAGCACCCGGGGAGCAGTCAAGGGTTAAGGGCCTTGCTCAAGGGCCCAAAAGTGGCCGCAGTCGGGGTTCGATCCTCTGACCTTCTGATCAGTAGCACACAAAAATTCTGATCAAAACTCTGTACTCTTACAATGCGTG
>OMNN01101204.1:0-11077 GCA_900302755.1 Chromis chromis
GAGTTCAGACGTGTGCTCTTCCGATCCCCAAAAAAAAAAAAAAAAAATCTAATGCTTTTCATAACACACTATTTTTTACATACATTTGGACAGCAAATCTCTAATATTTAGGGATCTGCAAAATAATTATGTTAAAAAATGACAAGAATCTGACTGTATTTAAATTAAACCAAAGACCAATTCATATCTATCCATCCATCCATCCATTATCTATACACCATTTAATCCTCTGTAGGGTCGCGGGGGGGATGAAGTCTATCTGAGTTGACTTGGGCGAAGGCAGGAGACACCCTGGACAGGTCACCAGTCCATCACAGGGCTACACATAGAGACAGACAACCAAGCACACTCTCATTCACACCTACGGACAATTTAGAATCATCAATTAACCTCAGCATGTTTTTGGACTGTGGGAGGAAGCTGGAGAACCTGGTGAAAACCCACACTGCACAGGGAGAACATGCAAACTCCACACAGAAAGATCCCAGGTGTCCTAACCGGGACGCGAACCGGGGATCTTCTAGCTGTGAGGCGACGGTGCTAACCACTGAGCCACCGTGCAGCCCCCAATTCATATTATTTAATTCTATTTTTTATTAGTTGTATCTGTATTTATTGTTGTTTATAAGTATATTTATAAAATTAGTTTCAGTTATGAATAGCATTAACACATTACTCAGCACTCTCAATTTGTCCTTTAAACCTTTTGTCCAACTCACTCACTCACTCACTCACTCACTCACTCACTCACGTAGTGAATCAGTGGTGAAACACACAAGTGCACAAAAAAATGTTTTATTTTTTACCTTCAAGTGCGAGGATGTCGTCCAGGGAAGATCGTCCAGATGTCCGAGGCTGAGGTGCGGGGGCTCTGCATCAAGTCCAGAGAGATTTTCCTCAGTCAGCCGATTCTGCTGGAACTGGAGGCTCCACTCAAAATCTGCGGTGAGAACCAACACCTGCCACCAGAAGCTATGTCACCACTAAGTGTACATGTGGCTTTTGATTTCACCTTTAAAAAAACACACACACACACACACACACACACACACACACACACACACACACACACACTTAAAATACATAATAATTGTAGTATGAAGGTTTATCACCAAATAGATTAAGGATATATTATTGCATTACTGTGATGCAAAAGAGACAGTATTTAATTCATCATCAATCCTATTTGTTAATCTTGTGCTGATTTTTAAGACATTAACTTGTGGAAGCTGTGAAAGGTAAGATCAACATTTCATTCCAGGTGATATCCATGGACAGTACACAGACCTGCTGAGGCTATTTGAGTATGGGGGCTTCCCTCCAGAGGCCAACTATCTGTTCCTGGGGGACTACGTGGACAGAGGGAAACAGTCGCTAGAGACCATCTGCCTGCTGCTTGCCTACAAGATCAAATACCCAGAAAACTTCTTCTTGCTCAGGGGGAACCATGAGTGTGCCTCCATCAATCGTATTTACGGCTTCTATGATGAGTGTAAGTTGAAAGACATCACTGTTTATTGTGCCGTGGCTACATCTACATCTGTTACGCTTAAACTCTATGAACTAAAATTTCCAAACTTTTGATGGTTACTGATTCTTAAAAAGGAGAATTTACTACATATCATTACAAATGAAATACATAGTTAGTTTTTTGCCTGTTACTCAAACAGAATAAGCTCTTTGAAGACATCACATAAGGGTCTTCAAATGAATGGGCATTTAAACAGTTCATAAGCCATCTTTAGTCTGATTAATGTCCTGTTACTTTAATATTGATTCTTCAGTCCTTACCTGAGTTATAAAACAGAGTGGTGTTATATATTGCCTATTTTTACACCCCAAAATGAAAAAAACAGAAGATGTCAGATCAGGATCAATGACAGTGACGTTCACATGGGGCATGAAATATTCCATCGTAGTCTAAAAGCCACTATTCTTCTGCTAAAATTCTAATTTACAAGCAAGACTTGTTCTGCATTTTAAACCTTTTTCTTCTATGTATTTTCCTTAGGCAAGCGCAGGTTTAACATAAAGCTCTGGAAGACATTCACAGACTGTTTTAACTGTCTGCCCATTGCTGCAATTATTGACGAGAAGATCTTCTGCTGCCATGGAGGTTTGTGAAGCATCTGTTACACAGCAGACAGTAATGTAGTCCTACAAAACAGTAATTGTCTTTGTGCATTCAAACAGTTCATCAGAATTTGGTATTTTAATAATTTGAAGGAATTGTTAGTAGTTGCTGTGGTGTGTCAACTTTGAATGCGATTCTCTGTTTGTTCAGGACTGTCACCTGATCTGCAGTCCATGGAACAGATCCGACGCATTATGAGACCTACTGATGTCCCAGACACAGGTCTGGTATTCTGTGTTTGTGTTATTGAACTAAAAGGAGAGATAATCTTGATCAGCTGATTGTTCATTACCTGCTTATTAGTGCTAATAGTAAACTGTAACATATCAATGTATCACTTCAGGGTTAATTATTGGAGAAAACCATACATAATAATAAGAATAGTAAATAATCAGTTAATGATTTCATGTTAGAATGTTTCAGGAGTATAGAAATGATTATTGAACTTGTTCTGAATTGGTGTCACAACTGGCTTTGTTAGTGTTGCTGGACTGTGTATCATCAGACTGACTGCTTGGCGTTTCTGACCCAGTGTTTCTTTGTTTCAGGTTTGCTGTGCGACTTGCTGTGGTCGGACCCCGATAAAGACGTCCAGGGGTGGGGGGAAAACGATCGGGGAGTCTCCTTCACCTTCGGGGCTGACGTGGTCAGCAAGTTCCTCAACCGCCACGATCTGGATCTCATCTGTCGAGCACATCAAGTAACCTTGGGCTGCTTAATGATTTAAGGCTACATTTAAAACGATTCAGTTGAGAATTAAACTGCACTTTATCAATGCAAGTTTTATTTGAAATTACAGCAAATATAGAAACAGAAACTAAAATATTGTTAACAATTAATAAGTTTTGTTAAACTGATTTTATTTGAAAAAATGATCACAGTAGATTTTCAGATTTGTACATTTGATGCGTTTTTTTTTGTTCATAGATTCATCTACTACATCATTAAAGTCAAAGGCACCTCTCTGCAAATGTAAAAATGTGTTCCCCAGAAATCTATGGATAATTTTAAAATAGCCAAATGGGGACGTGTTTTTAGCTGACTGAGTCAATCAGTTATGTGAAAAGTCAACACTCAAAACAGTCCACATATTATACAAAGACAGATGGAAACAGTATAGCAAAACCACATAAATGAACCCCTAGTCTCACTTTTCTTCCCACCTACCAGTCCTGTATACTTTGTGAGTACATGAGTGCTTGAACTTTGAGGTACAAAAAATGTAGCATAAAAACTAAAATAATTTTACTAGAACAGTTCTTTTTATTGTCAGTTAGTCCCGTTAACATATTTAATGCTTGTTTTGTTTGACCAACAGTCCAAAATGTAAAGACGGTCAGTTTACTATCACTATACTATTACTAGAACATGTTCACATTTTGATTGAATCAGCAGATATTTACCATTTTGTTCCAAAATGACTTATTTGGTTAATCAAACACCTGCCAGTCAACATTTGTGCCAGATATTGTGTCAGCTGGCTGATCACTTCTGCTCTATTCCTGCTACCCGACAGGTTGTTGAAGATGGCTATGAGTTCTTTGCAAAGCGACAGCTGGTGACACTGTTTTCTGCCCCGAACTACTGCGGGGAGTTTGACAATGCTGGCGGCATGATGAGTGTGGATGAGTCCCTCATGTGCTCCTTTCAGGTAGAGGTCTCAGTACTTCTTTTACTGGAACATTAAAGTCAACATTATGTGCTGTAGATGTAACAACACGACCATATTGTCTTTCAGATCCTGAAGCCGTCAGAGAAAAAAGCCAAGTACCAGTATGGAGGGGTGAATGCAGGACGTCCTGTCACCCCCCCTCGTACCACTCAGGCACCTAAAAAGAGGTGAGCGGCTGGCCGGACTCTCCTCTGCTGGTCTCTGGAACCACATCCCTGCAGGCTGCCTCAAACACTCCAGCCTTTTCTCAGTCAGCTTGTTCATGTGTAAATAGGAACTCCCGGAGTGTTTTTTGCTTGTTCTGTGGGTATTTTTATGAACATGTGAATGGTTTTTCCATTTTTTTTCAATGCCATGGTATGCATTTACTCAGCCCTCAAGTCTGCTACTCAGCCCATTCAGGAATATTAACACCACCTCTTGTGGAATGGAAAAGATGCTTCTTTATCTGCCTTCAAATGAACCATTTCTATTGTGAATTTGTGAATGCATGCACGCTGGTGTGATTGGGATGAGTTCTAGTCCGAGCCAATGTAAAATCCAGATAGTCCCAGCCTAAGTGACCATAGATTTCTAGTTTCACCTTGATTCCCACCTTTGCATTGGCTGAAGTATTACACTGCTTCTAGAAATTGTCTGGCACTCTGGGATTTATGCTTATTTGTATTCCTGAAAGTATTGGATTAGACTGATACCGCTCTGGCCTGTCATATGAGACTCCTGCCAGTAAGTGGCTGACTGATCTTAGCACAAGGCCTGAAAACAAAGGGAAACAGCCAGCCTGGCTCTGTCCAAAGATAACAAAATCCACCTGCCATCTCTGTTACGTATTGCATCTTGTGTGATTTACCGTACAAAAGCCCAAAGCTGCAGATCATTTTTGGTAAGGACCTAGTGCCCAGCAACCAGCAGAGACTATAGAAAGTTACTGGTCCTAACCAAGAACTAGTCAGGCACAGAGCCTCTAGTGAGCAGCACTTCGCTGTATTACTTAGCTTTTTTTTGTTAATTAGTGAGCTGTAGAAATGCTGGTAGATGGATTTCATTTTCATTTGAACAAAGCCATGATTCTAGTCTTTATGTTAAGCCATGTCAGCTGACTGGAGCCACATATTCAACAGACCGTCTCCTCATTTAACTCTGGGAAAGGTTTCCCTCGAACAAATGTTGTTCTCGTCGTGGAGGTATCAATAAAATCCTAAGATTTTAATGACATAAGTGCAATAACTATTGCTAGAAGTCTTGCTATATGCAACCATAAATATTTGCAACAGTGATTAAAGCCAGTCTGAACTTTAAAAAAGGTCACAGCTAAGCTATGCTATACCTTTATAAGGGCATTCTCATACAGTTGATGCTCCTCATTAGATCAGCGTTTCCAGCCTGTTTTTCACAACCAGCACCAAGCTGTGGACCTTTTTTATCCTTTGTGTCACTGAACAAACATTTGTGGTTGAATTCCCATTGTTGCTATAAAATCGGGAAAACGTCAATGCAATAGTGCAAATGAGTCCCTTTTAACTCTGATGTACATCCAGGGTTTGTGGAAAATGTGGGACCCAAACATCTCAGAGAGCACTGATAGAACAGATATGTAGAAAAGTAGACGAATATGTCAGTACAAAGAAGGTATACAAATGAAAGAACTTGATAAGAAAATGACTTTAAGTACAGGCTTAAGAAATAGTTGTCAGCAAATTCATTTTCATGTTTACAGCTCAGCCGAGAGTCGCTTGTTCTTCACAGCAGTAGATGTCGACCTCCTCCACACTGTACATTGTTGCACTTCAGTTATCGCATGACATTGTGAAGAGGTCAGAAGTCAAGACGATGACATTTTGTTTGTTGTCGACATTAAACTAGTTCTATTCCATTGTTCCCACCTAGTGGTTATTGAATGAAGAACAGTAAATCATTTCCAACTGGCTTCTGAACATTTAACCTATATCATTTTATTTACTTACATCTTGCCTTTTGCCTTGTAAATCTATTGATATTCAAGTTGGATTGGTATGTAAAGAAGCTCTGAGATTTGTACAAGTTTGTTTCAGACGAGTGAAATAAATAGAAGTGCTGTTAAGCCTGCTTTCTGTGTTCAATGTGACTTATCACAATATTCAGTTTTAGGCAATGGAATAAAGAGTGTAATCAAACGACCATTTACATGTGGCTGAAATGAGATATAAAAATCAAATGTTAATTTAAAGGGGTGAAATGAATAAAACAGGTGTTATGACATTTGTATAGATGATGTTCCTGTATGTGACATTTACATGTGTACACAGACTCATCTACTAGTGCGTTTTAAAGTTTGAGAGGTGATTTCTCTGCAGCAGGGGGACATGAAGACGGACCTCAATCTGACTTGAGAGCTTGCAGCACTGACTGTGGTACTCTGCTGACGTAGTACTCATGGTTGCGTAGTGTTGCGAGAACCCCAGCAGAGTTCATGTGCTTTACATTAGCATCATAGCGGTATGCATTTCCATGCATATCAGTCAGTTTACCTGCATAAGAAAAAGCAGAACAATTTCAAAGAAAGTAAAAACTGCATGTTCTCAAACAAAGACCCAAGTTTAACCTACAGATGTGCATCGATAAAAAATAATAAAAAGTTGATACATGTGGAAGAAACATTTGTATTTGAAGCCTCCCTGTATGCTGAGACAGAACTGATGGTGTTTACCTCCAACAGCATGCAGGATGGCTTCAGGAGCACAAGTGTCCCACTTTTTGCAGCCTGGACTAGCAAAGACATAAGCAGAAGCCTTTCCCTCCACAAGCTGGATTATCTGCACAGAGATGAGTCAATAAGCAGGACCTCCACATCTGGTCGTCTGGTTGTTGCTAGAATGTCTTTATTTGTTGTCAGCTCATTTAAGACACATCTACAAACAGTAACATTTACGTTTCTGTTAAAAAAGTCTGTGTAAATGTTTAATGCCGACATTTTACGCCATCTCTTTGTGGCATTCATATGCTGTGGTTACTATAGGAACATTGAGGAGAAGATATTTACCAGCCTCTACTCTGCACTTCACTTTGAATAAGTCGAATCTAGTAACTGATTTATGAAAGAGGTTTTCATGAATCAGGCAGGACCAGAAACCAAATCAATCCTACACATGACTGCACAACTAAAGTCCCATGTTACATTCTAACAAGCTGTCAGTCAACCTCACCTTGTTTCCAGCACCACCCACTCTTATAACTTCATGAGGCTCCATGGCGTCTACGCAGTCCGTTACCAGCTTGTTGCTATGGGAGCGGGTGGTCGTGACAATTCGTTTATCACCTGGAACTTCCTGCAGCTGGAATCCAAAGGCGCCCAATCCTGGCATCCCCCACATGGTTCTCCCTAAACCTGCTGCTGCTCCCAGCTAAAGAGGAACAAGTCAGAAGTGATCAGTGACATCTTCTAAAACGCAGCTGCAGATATTTGGTTCGGTTTGTACCTGGTAGTTGTAGAACGGCTGGTTGATGACACCTGCAATAGGTCTGCCTCCATATGCAATACCAATAAGCACCGTCACATTATCCAAGAGCCCTGAAGTCAGAAAGCAGCAGTATGTTAGCTGGTGTGGCCAGTTAAGTGGCAGTACAGTGTTGACATGCACAACAGACAGAAAAAAATGAGATGTTTCAAACTTTTAAATAAACTATTTCTTCCTTATTGGGGAAGAATAATTGTTATTCTACACTGCCTGAGGTAAAATGTGCCTTCCCATACAGAGAGCTGTGCTGTGAGGCTGAGAGGTGTCCGACCCTTTGAGCGGTATCTGGGCTAGATGGAGGCACCTCGACGCTGGAGTCAGCAGGAAGAGAGAGAGAGACAGGTGGAGAGGAGGGATACACAAAGAAGAGAAGCAAAACATATGAAAGTGATAGGAAGATTCTGAGGTGTGAGAGCCAGAAAGTAACCCAACAAACCAGAAAGCACTGAGCTACAAAATCTAAACAAGACTAAATAAAATCAATACAAAGATTAGATCACAGACTGTTGGTTATGTGAAGTGCCAGGTGACAAGAATCAGCAGCCAAAAGGTTCCCATAATGTCTAAATATAACTAAATGAATCATTTGACTCACATGCTTCTGTTCAAGCTTATCTCCAGACACAAGGCAGTTACAAGTTTAACCTCTGTTTGCTAACTGGTGGATGCAACACATTTTAAACAGTGACCATGTCAACATAACACAACGTAACTACAGCTCTAAGTAACTAGAAACAAACTTCTGCTTGTGCATGTAGCATCATATAGATGGAATAACTCACAGCAAGATGTTAATTCATCTTTTGTACTCCATGTCCTTATATCTGGACACTTCATGTTTATCACTGCTTATCTGCTACATTAACTTATGATCTTTGGAAATTATTATTTTCATAGGATATAACTTATAATGAAGCCTAACAACACTGTGCATTAAAAAAGTACAACTAATACTGCTTTAAATTACCAGTCAAAACAATTATTAAAAAGTGTAGGTAATAATAATAATAATAATAATTGAACCTTTATTAATTTCCCTTGGGGAAATTCATTTTCTGCATTTTACCCATCCTACTATACATAGCAGGAGCAGTGGGCTGCCGCGGTGCAGCGCCCAGGAAGCAGTCAGGGGTTAAGGGCCTTGATCAAGGGCCCAACAGTGGCCACAGTGGGGGTTCGATCCCCTGACCTTCTGATCAGTAGTCAGAGGCTTAACCTGTTGCGCCACCACTGCCCCCAATAGTGGTACATAATAATAGTGACTAGTTTCAAAAATAGTAAAGTTCTGTTGCAACTTTGTCCCATAATTTATTATAAACAGTTTTCATTAGACTTTAAAACCACTGGATGTTGAAACATTTTAACAGATACAGAGTCTGACTGCTGCTGCTCCCCTAAACTAAATGTTTTTACACAAAGTTCAGGTTGTAAATAGTTTGTTAGAAAACAATGTAAAGATCCAATTTACTAAAGACTTTTCCACCACACTCATACTTTCCCAAGGATGAAGAATAAACTCCTAATCTCAAAACCTTTGACTGCAGAGGCAGTGATGACATGCTGTAGCTACTGTGTGCATGCAAGCTGCTGGAGTCACTTCACTGCTGCATGTATTTGTCTTGTGTGCTTAATACACACACAGGCAGATCTGAAAGAAACCTACCTTCAGTATACTCCTTTGTGCCATCGAGGGGATCCACCCACACGACGAGCTGAGATTCAAACAGACACATTCAGAATAATAATATAATGTGCACACTGTAGGAGGAAACTGTCCAAGCAATAAACGCCACAATACACTATACTGCAACAACTTTACCAAGACGAAATTATTAAAACATATATTCAGCTGCTAAACAGAAACTAAATCAAATTAAATTGAAGATTACATTACAGAGTATTGGTGGATACTGGTTAGTGAAGTTTTACATTCAGTTTCTGACTCTACCTCTTCTTCTTTCAGCCCGCTGTACTCTGCTGGACAGGTCTTCTGAAGGATTTCCTCTGCCTGGCCATTCTCAATGAGATCTTCCTGTACCTCTTCATCTGGAAGGTCCTGCATAAACACAACAAATGGGATCATTAGTCCTTGTCCTCACCAAAACTTTATACCAGATTAATGTCTTTAGGCGCATTTGGCCAACACATGCTGTCCAAATACAGTTAAACGTTCACTCACCTCCTCTCCAATGATGGTGATTTTGGGGAAACGTCTGGAGAGCGAAGCACAAATGCTCTGCTGTGCCAGTCTATCCGCCAGCGTCTGCAAATCATTAACTCCCGTCTGTGCAGGAGTACAATCAGGAAGTCAAAAAGATTCAAACCAATTCATCCTATATCATGTCTGTATTACTACCTGCCCTAAATCTCCACTGAAAACTATGTTTACTTAGTGTTTCTAATTGCAAACATATGTTTTCCCTTGAATGACAAATCATTTTTGTATGAAATGCAGGTGGTCATACCTTTTCAACAATACCAAGTTCTCCACTGTGAAGGACCTTTCTTACAATGGCACCAGCCTTTTCAGCCACACTGTAGGCAGAGGCCACCAGTCGCATAACCACTGCAGGACTTCCAGACATTGCTGAATGGTTGATGTAGGGCAGTGGGACGTGAAAATTCTAAAACGAGATGAGTAATACAATGAGTTAGTTTGTTCAGCATGTCTGTGTGGGTTCTCAGTGATCCAGGTCATGGTAATCCTAAGAGCTTCAAAAAATGCAAACTAGACACTGTTTCAGTTCTCAAGTGAAGAAGCCTCTTTAGTGAGGGGTCAGCTGCCTTCTACTGAAGCTCTTCAGACTTTGTTTATTATTTCAATCTTTAACTGCCAGATATAAAACCTTACAGGTAAGTTCAGGGAGTGATAAAGCCTAAATGGCAACCCAGAGCAGAGAAGAAATGAAACCATAATGCTAAATAATCTACATACAAAGAAAGGTTGCAATCCTAAAGCTACCTGTCTTCCAGAACTGCAAACGCCCTTAGCTAATATTGATTTAGTTTTGATAGGGAACTAAAGAAAAGCTAGTGAGCAGATTGAGCAGCAAACCTCTGCAACTGAGACTGATTAGAGAGCATTCTAGTGTCGACAGACAGCGAATCAAACATAGTAGGCCTACTCAATAATATCCAGTAAATAGCATCTGAGCTCAGGTGAATACTTACTGCAGCTAACAGCACACACCACACAGCTGTCTCGGGTTGAATTTAGAAGAAGCAGGAAGTGTGAGACCTTTGACCCCCAAAGAGCCGGAATGTGATAAGATAGTTACCTACCAATCCACAGGGAACGCAGCTGTTAGCTAGCAATATAGCTTGTAATGCTCTTCAACAACGATTCCTAAATTAGGACTCGTTCAACAAGCATTGAGAGGACACTAACATCAGCTGAAATATAATATCAATCTGTCAAATGAGATTTCGCTCCAGACTTTCAGGTCTTTAACACGACGCGGTTAAATCTGGCTTAAAGTCTATTGGCTTTTAAACCAATGCGGAAGAAAGAGGGCGGAATCATCTTGTTTGGTCTTTCTCTCCGAGGAAACATAACCTGCTGGGTCCAAGTGCCCAAGGAATTACTGCAGAGATGCTTCTTTACCATTGTGTCCAGTAAACATTCATCTGAGGCTCATCTCTCATAACGTTCATTGAGATGGTTTCATTGTGTGGGTTTCTGCCAGGCAGAGATTATTACTCACACTGGGCTGGAACAATGTCTCCTTAATTGTTTTTTCCATCTCTGTTGCCAAACAGTATTTTTTTTTTGTCATT
>OMNN01101204.1:11097-26478 GCA_900302755.1 Chromis chromis
TTTGTCACTTTTACTCAGCCCTCACTATTAAAACTTTATAATTTTTCTAATATAATTTTTAATTAATCAAAAATCTGGAGTGGTTGTTTAAGTTCTGATAAAGCTCAATTCCATAAGACTACTCCTACCTATAAAAATAAGACATTTTTGTCCTGTCTATACACTTTTACATGACAATACAAAACCTTTGAATTGCTACAAAAATATTGTAAACATTTTCTGGATGGTCAGAATTACTTGGTTAGATGTAGTTAAATGGGGGGTGGTTGCATTGTTAAACTATGTCTGTATGGGATCAACAGCCCTAGAGTAATGCTACCCCAAAAAAAGTCAAACAAATAGCTACTGCATGTCCCTCCGGTTCTATCACTATGTGCATGTCCCTCTAACAGGCTTCACTTTTGATAGTATGGAATGGCCAGAGGGGTGACTAGACTTTAGTCTGTGGTGGCTGCTGCCTCCTCAGACAACTCTTTGGCTCTGCCCCTGACTCTGTGTTGCAAAGCTTTACAGATTGTGACATGAAGCCTTAGAAAAAAAACAATTCATTCTGCTTCACTCTTCAGAAATATTTATTAAACTTGGAAAATCATAAATTTATAGTTAACGTTTTGTCATGTAAATTAAAAGCAGCTTGCCACTCATTCTTTCACTGTATACAACTCAGTATGAGTCATTGATAGACCGCTAAATACCATTCTCTTCTCACATTTTTCCACCAAAACTGAATTGATCAGTACAAAAAAATTGGGGTATGCGCTCAAAATAATAGACAGATCTTAAAACCGATAACCCTATGGACATGTCAATCTATCATTCTTTGCACTAAGTGATGGTGATGATTAGACCACTGTATCTGATGTGGCATATCCATCTTCCACCACCTTGTGTTCTCCTCAGTAAATGTGACGCCATTAAAATGCTTCCAGTAAAAAACAGGAATAAAACTATAAATAGGCCAATCCCAATTTATTTTAAATAATTAAATTACAGTAAGTTCCTGAGTAAATTACCATTTGTCAAATTATATATAAGTGCAAATCACAAGCACTTCATCTGTTAGCCAGAGGTCTGTAACCCATCTCTCCCTCCAGCTGCTCTGCAGTGAGGGCGCCCAACAGAGGCTGACAGTCTGGGTTGAAGACTGAATAAGCGCTCAGTTCTCCAGGCTTGCGGGGCGCTGGGCTGCGGAGTCCTTCGTAGAGCCAGTAGAAGAGAGAGATGACGAAGAAGGGTAGGCCAAACTCCAGTTCAACAAACAGACCCTGTAGAACCAGCCACAGCAGCACTTTGAGCAAAGTAAGGCTTGAGAGGACAAGCTGCCTCGAAGCCAGCCACCTTCCCAGAGCACTGTCCAGCAGCCAGTCTCCACGGTCCTACAGAGGAGACAGCACAGAAAGTCAGGATGTAGGTCAGTAGTTCTTAAGGATAGTAACTTATCCTGTCAGGGTCACAGGATAAGTTACTAGATGATTCACAAAGCAGGAAAAAACTAAGAAAAAACATTTGCTGCAACACCAAAAGAACAAGTCGTTACGAATCTATTTGCCACCTTGTGGACACTTAAAACTGCTAAAACTGAACAATCTGGTTATCACTCTTACAGAATGCTCACAGCTTATAGATCACATGCATCCTGGTAGACATTTCATAGTAGTCATTCATTTGCTACATGTAAAGATCACAAGGGCTGGCTGTTGTTGTTTTGACAAAACAAATGTGTAAATTTTCTGACAGTTTTTAGACCAAATGATTAATCAAGAGACAAGTCTGCAGATTAATCAGTAATGAAAATAACTGTACAGTCCTATAACAGTAGAAGCATTTTAAATTATCTCCAAATCAACAAGAATAATGATCACACAGTAATGCATTTGTAGTATAAGGAAGGTCTGGAGCCAGTTTTGCTTCTGTGGGGGAAAGTTTTTGAATGACTTCTATTTATTATCAGAGTTTTTTTTTTCGTGTGCTATTCCCACTTTATTAAGAGTAACACTTTAATGCTTTCACTGCAAAACACATGTTGAACAGCATTACATTTACCATTTGGCCTTTATACCATCCACAGTCAAATGACTATGCTATTAAATATGACTCAGAAATGTTATGGATATCTGACTTGTGTTAAACGAAGTGACCTCTTACCCTGCTTTGAGAGCCTTGAGCTGCAGGTTGGTGGTCTTCTGTCTCCTCTGGTTGCAGACTTGGGGCTGTAGCTGAGGGGTCACACTGAGCTACAGCTGTGTGTTCTGCTGCCTGCTCTCTGCTCTGGGGAGAAGCACTCTGGCTCTTCTCAGCCTGCCGTCTGGCTCTGAACTCTGCCAGCTTCTGCTCCATCCGTACTCCCTCTCTGTTGACGGTACTGGCTCTATGCGGTAAAACAGCTGCTAGGACGAGACATTCACAACTTGTGTCTGTTTTACCTTTAAGTTAAAAACTATTTCCAATGTAAAAAAATATGTCTGTCTTTCTCTTTAACCCAAACTTTAACTACACTTTGGTGAGATGTCACCATGCTACTAGCTTACCAAGGCGTTTGTTTACTTCTTACGTCAGCGTCTATCCGAAAGAGGGAAATCGTGTCGCAAAAAGCTTCCAACTGTCGCAAAAGGGGCCACTTTGCGGCATTTTCACAGGTCTGGTACTAGCTTGGTTGTTTCCATCAGTGGTGAGTTCCCAAACCTGCACTCTTTAATTTTAACTGTTTCAGTCTCTCATGAAAATGTATTTGTTCTGTTGTTGCCGTTCATAGCCGTCTGCTGTCGGCTGACATTTTAAGCTATTTATAGAAACTAAACCACCACCGACAAACGTTAACGGCGTCAAGCCCATCATAACAAATACACCACATTGTCTTTACGTTTACCTGTCGTTGTTTTATCTGTTAACTTCTTTTGCTATTACGTGTCTTATTATTTTTGTGCATTCTTCCCATTTGTACTGTTACAGTTACTGGATGCAGAAAGATGTGCTGTTTGCATTCAAGTTTTAGCCCCATGTTGCCACCGGGAGTATTCCCAAAGCAGCTCATGTACTGGCTCTGTTTAAAGACGGTGACCCAAACTATCACCGGCCAATCGCCAACTGACAGTTCAGCTAAAATCTGAGAAAAGCTCATCAGTATTCAAATGCTTCACTTTTTATCCGAGCAGTGCATTTGAAACGTTCATCAGTCTGACCAAGCCAAAGCACCTTGACTGCAGCATGTAGGGTAGTAAATGATGGACTCTGCTCTCTTGGTAAGGGGTCATGTTGTGTTAACATGTTCATTAATTTGACTCAGTGGATTGTGTCCTTTTTTTTGGATGGATTTAGATCTGTTGGTTTTGACTCAAATGCATGTAACTGGTTTCATAGTTATCTCACTGGCAGACCACCAGCAATAGTTGAAAGCTGTTGTCAGTTTAGTTCTCATGAAGTCCTGAAGGGGTGCCACAAGGGTCAAGGCTGGGTCATACTCTGTTCACACTGTATAGAAACTCAACAACAATCTAAACTCAGCATGCAGATTGTCTTCTTTTCTGTTGGTCTTAGGGCAAACTAATATATATCATAGCTAATTGTCCACACAAAGCTTTTAGGCTGTTCAGCTGGTGACAAATTCTCAACCATTGAGTAAATCCATAGCCTGTGGCTTTAAAGGGCACAGACACTCCTTTAACCAGTGAGTATTAAAGACCACCTTAAAATGCAGCTTTATTTTTTTAATTGTAACAATTGTATTTAAATGACACAACGCCACAGACAACAAAAGACAGATGAGACCAGACTGGCATGCAGGATGCTGGCATGTCAGTTAGAACTAATTTTAGAAAGAATGATACAACAGGCAACCTACCATATGATGCTCAGGATGTCCAACAACGTGGTCTGTTCCCCAAAATGTCTGCCAACTTCATCAAGCTCTTTAGGAAGAGTGGAACATCATTCCACTAGCCAACAGAGTTAATGACAACCTCATTAACTCTGAGTCACAGATGTGTGATTCACTATTTACTTGTGATTTTCTGTGATCACATTCTTTGTCTGACCATTATCATTTTTTATATAGTTCATATATTTCATAACGTCCAGTCTCTTGTAGAGATGCCATGCACTGGAACAAAAAAAACAACAACTTTATTTCTTTATGTTAAAAATTGATAGAATTTACAGTGTGTTTCTCATTCATCCATTCACACACACGTTCATATTCCAATGGCGACAGAGCTTCCATGCAAGGTGCCTGCCTTGGGGGCATCTTGGGGTTCTGTGTCTTGCCCAAAGACACTTTGACATGTGGAGGGGCGGGGGATCGAACTGCCAACCTTGCAATTAGTGGACAACCCGCTCTACCGCCTGAGTCACAGCCACCCAGCTTTGTTCAGTATAAATGACCTAGGATCAGTGGTTAGTAGCAGCTGTATTCATTGTTATGCTGATGACACAGTTATTTATTCACCAGTACCATCTACTGACAAAACTTTGTCTAGTTTAAAGTTAGATTTTTTGGCAATTAAAAGGCCTTAATTAGCCATACGCTTTTATCAAATCCAGATAAGAATAACGATATGATGTTCACCAAATCCCAAATGAAAAATCATCGTTTTACAATTAGTACAATAACTTGAGATCAAATTACAAAAGTTTCATGTTATTGGTACATCAGTATCTTTTAAAACTCATACTGAGGAACTGACTAAGAACATGAAAATTGCAAATGTCATTTACATACATCATACTGCTCATGCCCCCAAGCCACTTGATGCTGTGTTTCACAGTGCTCTTCCATTTATTACAGATGACAGTTTCAGGATCCATCATTTTATCCTCTATGAGAAGGTGGACATCACTGACCACTCAAAAGGAATGACATTGACCGTTTTATTTTATTCATAAAGATATCCTAAACACACTATCATGTTACTATGATTACTTAGAAATATGGCTGACCTTACCTGTTCACAAGATGGGATTTTTCTCAATATAATATTTCTTCATACAGAATTGGGAAAACGGCTTGCACCTACTATGCTCCTCATAGGCGGAATAGACTTCAGGGCTTTGTTAAATAGAAAACAGTTTAAGCTTCTGCTGAATAATGTTTTTGTGTCATGAATGCTCCTGTTTTTCTTAATGTGTCTACTTGTATGATTAGTTTCCTGATGTATTCTCAGGGCACCATTGTGATTGAGAGCCTTACTCTCAATAGTTTTTTTCCCTTATTAAGTAATGGATGTCAGTCAACATCAACTTTACCAGGCATATGCTATTCATCTAGATAATTTTGGTACATAAATCAAATAAGGCTTCTTCATATTCTTCAGACTACCTTCATCGACCTTGTCTTAACATAACTCCAAGTATTGAACTCTCCTGTACGTCAGTCCTCTTTTGTCTACAGTAGTTTCATATTATTTGCTGTAAATATCCTGAGTCGTTCTCTCTTTTCTCTGCAGACATGGCCTCAGCTCCAGCACAGCAGCCCACCCTGACTGTTGAACAGACCAGAGGTAATGAAAACTGGTTTAGATCTATCAAAGTTATTTTTTGATAGACACCTTTTTTCACAGGTGGTCCACATTGTTACAAATTGTCAGATCCACTTTTTTGGGGGAGCAGTGGTGGTCTAGTGATTTGTGAAGCGAACGTGTAACCGGTGGGTCGCCGGTTCGAGTCCCCAGACTGGCAAAAGGGTGAGGTGGGAAAGTGAGAGTGCTTGCTTGTCCCAGTCACCACCACTGTGGGCCCTTGAGCAAGGCCCTTAACCCCTGACTGCTCCCTGGGTGCTGCACCGTGGCAGCCCACTGCTCCTAGTATGTATAGTTAAGGTTAACTTTGAATAGGATGAATGCAGAGAAGGAAGGAACCCAAGGGGATTCAATTCAGTTCAATTCAATTTTATTTATATAGTGCATATTTAAAACATATGTCATCACATAGCGCTTAAATATCAATAAAGATCAATAAAGGTTAGATTATATATTCTTATTAGACAAACACTTCTTTTTGCAGTATTTTCTTTGGCTAGAATAAAGGAATTGACTGGTGAGGCTGACCCTGGTCTTTGCAGCATATTGAGATCTGTCACAACTTTCAAAAACTTTTTTTTCCAATTTCCTTAGGCTTATGAATTGTCACTGTATATGTGTGTCTGTCTGTGTTTGTGTGCTGAGCTGCTGGTAGGTTGGAGTTCACTATATAAAAATGGACTTGCCTTGCAGATAAACTACAGATGTATTCTCGTTTACCTTGCAGTGGTTTTGAGTGAGGTGATCCAGGCCTTTTCAGTACCAGAGAATGCTGCACGGATGGAGGAGGCTCGAGAAAGTGCTTGCAACGACATGGGCAAGATGCTGCAGCTTGTGCTGCCTGTGGCCACCCAGATCCAGCAAGAGGTGATCAAAGCCTATGGATTCAACAATGAGGGAGAAGGTGAGCTTTGTTCATCACCCCTTCTTTGAGAACCCCACAGACGAACACTGTGGCCATGAAACCGATACAGGCAGTAAAACAAACTATGACAGTTTGGAGCTTTTTCAGGACAGAGTTTCTTTTCCCTGAGCTAAACTACCACCCAGTGTATGCTACTATTGCCCTATAGACTTGAACCAATAGTAATTACTCTACAGCTCAAATGATTTTTTAGGTTTCTGAATATTAAATGGACAAAACAAGCAACTTTAGGACTTCCTATTGGATCTGAAGGAATGTGACTATTTTCTAACATTTTAAGACCAAACAATTAATAAACAGTCCAAAAACAATTAGCAGATAAATCCACCATGAAACAATGCTTGCACGTCTGAACTGCTCAGACTAAAATGAATGATAGCTTTTAGTTTGTGTGCTGCTCATTATTGCCAGGTGATACAGTGTGTTGGCACTGAGAATTGATATCATATTAAACTTCATATTATTTGGTATTTGGTTATTGTTCTATATTGCAAATGTGTCCTAAATGTAAAAATGACATATTTTAAAACTGCTCTGTTCGAGGTAAGCAGAAGAAGAAAGCAGAAATGTTGATTGATTATTGACCACACAATAACCTCAGCTATCCTAAACATACAGCAGGAGTCAGAAAGAAATTGCAAAAGATTCAAGAAAGGAATGCTGGTAGAAAACTGTTAATGGTTAATGTGTTTGTTTCACCACTCAGAGCTCTCTGTGCAGCTGCTTATTTCTAATGTGACAGCTGCACATTAGAGCTTTGAAACTTTCAACTTCATACATTTAAACATAATACTCAACAAGTACTTTTAGGACTGTCATTGTCCCATACTGTAGGATACATGGAGATCTCTTTGGCTTTGAAGGAATTGAATGTTATTGATTGAGTATTCTCTGTGGTAAATACCAATATTATACACCAAGTCAATTTTCTAAGCTGTGTTATATTAACTGCAACACCAGCAGTGTAAAACGGACTGAGCAGCATAACATATGTATTTTCTGCATCACCGACTGAATGCTTGTAGGTTTCTGTAGCACCGTGACACATACAGTCTGCCTACTGTAACTACACGGCTTCGTTCAGTGGCATCACTTACAACAGAGGTGCAGATGTAATGTGTTCTTTCAGCTGAGAATCTGTGTTGCTCAGAGAGAATATGGTCAGGAGAGGAGTTGGTGAAAGGGCGGCACTTCTTACAACCAGTTTAACTCTGAACACAAGGAGCAGGTTAACTAAGCAGCACCAGATACCATAGGGATTTAGCCATCTTAAAAGAGAGCCACCTTCATGACAACTCTGACTTTAGGCCCAGATACTTTGCTAACCCATTAATCTCACTTCTTACTACACCTCTCTGATCTCTAAATCATCAAGTTTATCTGGGATTACATTACAAGAAACCGAAGTAACTGAGACAGAACTAATAAGACACTTATACCAACCTACCTGCCCAGTGTTTTGAAAAACTGTGCAAAGTGTACCTCGGAGAAGTGGTACAGTTTTAGAGGCAAATGGCCTTTTAAACACCACATACTGATTTAATTCACCCGTTTCTGCTTATTGCAAGTTAACTGATAAATGAAAACTATTCATGGCATTGTTTTTGAAAGCATCCTCACTTTACTTTTAGTTCCTAAAACCTTTGCACAGTACTGTATGTATAGATATTAATGACCATATATGATCAAAATCAGCAGCTTCACTACTGATAAGATGATCTGCTTCACCGTGTTGATCCTGGCTCTGCTTCTTCTTTAGGTGTCCTTAAATTTGCCCGACTGGTGAAGATGTACGAAACCCAGGACCCTGAAATTGCAGCTATGTCAGTCAAACTAAAGTCTCTCCTCCTGCCGCCTCTGTCAACACCACCTATAGGAGGTGCCATTCCAGCTTCATAGGAATTATGTACATTCATAGGTTAACTGCAAGCTTACTTTTATTTATGACACTGTGTTTTCAAGATCCTGTCTACCATCTATCTTCTTTTGTGGAAGTTTCAAATGTGTTCCAGGTGAAATAACATTTTTATATTATGGTTTAATTTTTCTTATTATATCATAGCATCCTTGCAGAGCCTTATTTATTTGTTGCATGTTATGACCATTTTCTTATGTTACTGAACCTGAAACATTTCCTTTGATGCCATCTTTTATACCATTTTATAACATGTCAAATGCCATTTTTGTTAAATGTTCAAATTAAAATGTTTTCTCTGAATCCGTGTGGTATTAATGGAGACCAAATGAGAACAAGCTCTAATTTCCATATACTTTATTGTTGCAGTAAGTCCTTATAGATGAACTGCATTTTTAAAAACATTTAAGTGATTACACACATTTACATTTGTACATTTCCTCAAAGGCAACTTTCCTTAGACTCTGTACTGTTCGAGGTTAAAACATTAATATTCCAACATCTAAAATCTGGGTACATATCTGCTCCCTTTCTTGGTTTGGAGGGGTTTCAGTTTTGGATGCATGCACACATGATGACAGTATCATGGCAGGACAAGTTCATGATAAAAATAACTATTAGTCAAGACCAATAAAGTGACCCAGATTCTGAAATCCTCCACTAAAAAGTGCTACACAGTTACATTTATATTAATTATAAAGTGCTCAATTTTTAAAAGGCAAACAGTGCAAAACCAGTGCAATCAGCACCCAGTGACGGAACAGCAACATGGAAGACATCAAGAAGGTGACTATACTGTTGTACTACTGTGTCCTGTGCGTTTTTACTCAGCAGATCCAATGTAATTGCTATGTATGTAGAAAAATAAAAGTGCTCCAAGAGTCAAACTATGTTTAGTTTCTTCCACCTGGGAGTCAGCTGTCACCTGTTTGTGTGTGAAGGTGATTTTACTGATACATAAAATTAAGTTAAGTCTAATATACCCTGGCTGATGAGTTCATTGTAAGCAGACCTCCATCCTGTGGTGAACAGAGTTTCAGTCCTTCAGCTCCTGAGTCACAATGATTAAAAAAAAAAGAACCAGGCAGAAGAGCAAGACGACGGAGGACACCTTCACATCTCAAAGTGACGGAAAATGTTCTCGACATATCCCAGCACCCTCTGCCAGTCAGGTCCGTCTGCCTTCAGCATCTCCTCAACCGTCTGCCACACAGTTAACATGGAAAGATCAAGGATGGAAGGGCAGAAGATGTTACTGTCAGAGAACACTGCACTTCCACTGAATGTGAGTGATGCCGTTAGTTCAAGTTGAATCATTTGTAATTTCCCCCAATACATTTGTGTAACTCTGAACATGTGGAGTACAGTTCACACAGCAAAATGTCTCACCAGTGTGGCTGTGATCCCCACACTCTCTCCTGTCTTAAAAGCAAGTTCCAGGTTTTCTTTCTGTAAAAGCAAAAAATTGCAGTTTTTACATAAACTTACACACTTCCATTACTAAATCTTTGGTTGTGACTATCAACACCTAGTCTTATTGATTCATGCAACATACCTTGTACATTTGTAACTGGGTAGTTGATACTTTTACTTCTCCTTTGAGACTTGTTTTCTCAAATTAACTTGAATGTCACTATTTACACTATACAACAGAAGTGAGTTCATCCCTGTGCAATATCACTTAAATATAGAATGATTCGAAATTGTATCACCTCTCATTAACTCTTGATAAGTGCATTGTTTCTAAGTTGAACAGCAGGGTATTTCCTCTTATGAATGATCAAAAACTAATATTTTAGAAAGCCTATATTGAAAATACAGGCCACAAAGTAAAATCTCAATGTAGCAAAAGGTGGCCAGACAACTCCCCTGACCTCTACCCCATATGGGGTATTGTCGAGAGGAAGATGAGAAACATCCAACACAAAATACAGACGAGCTGAAAGCCACAATGAAAGCAACCTGGGCTTCAATAACACCTCAGCAGTGCTTTAGGCTGATGGCCTCCATTCCACACTGCACTGATGCAGTAATTTGTGGTAAAAGTACTGAGAGTATAAAGTAACATACTCTTCAGAAGCTAGACACATCTGTGTTGTAAGTTCTTTGATTGATTTTAGGTAATATTCTAATCATTTCAGATACTGGATTTCAGATTTGTATGAGCTTTAAGCCATAATCATCAATCAAAGGCTTGAAATATTTCACTTTACATGTAATAAATATAGACTATATGACAATTTACCTTTTTTAATCAAATTGTGCAAAGATAACACGTCTTTTTCTAACTTTTTGAGCTGCACCTGTAGTCCTGACAGTGAAGCACAGAGGTGGGAGTGTGATGATATGGTTGTTTTAAATGTGCTATATAAATAAACTTGATTTGAACTGAATAGTATACTGCACAATCCTTCTTTTCCATATGAATACAGTAACAGTTTTACCTTCTCAGCTGGGTTGAGGCCGTCGTAGGGGATGTGAGTTGGCAAATAGGTGTGATATACAGCACAGAATGCCAAACCATCTTCCCAGCTGCTGCTGAAGTTGGTGATCTCAATATTCTGTCACAAAACATTATAAAAAGACATGATTTATAACAGAGTTTTTTTCTTATTGGTTGGATTTTTTATTCCCTATTGTTTGTGTACACTGATTTCCAATTATTACAGAGAGTCATTTCATTTAAAATATCTTAATATTGTTGAAATGCTCCTCTCTAACCTTATAACCTTGGGTACGATTCTGACACCAGCGCAGCAGGGAGTTTCTTCTGGAGCCGCCATGACGCCTCAGCAGAGCACTGAAACCATCCTGAGGTCTGGAAAGGTAACAAAACATTTAGACCATCAGTCAGTTGGTCTCGACAAACGGTTTGAAGAATAACTTCAGTTGTGTGCCAGTTTTCTTCACAGTTACAACTTTAGTGCCACTCATGGGCAAAGCCACAAATGAGATTTTTAAAACAGCACAATATAATCAAAGAGTTATAAAATCATACAAGTCAATTTAAAATGTTTTTAGTTTAGAAAACACACAAGTAGGGATTTAAAAAGCTGTCACCCTTACTAGCAAATCTAGGTTCAGGACATGGAAGCTCTTTCTGCAGGTTTAAGTGTGCAAAGTTTGACCTGAAATGGATGTTTGCTTTGAATGTAAAATGCTCTCATCAGCCTCTCAGTCTCTTTAACAGGAACTTGAGCCTGTTTAATGTCACTATCTATCAACAAGAGAAAAGCTTTACAGCCACTTACCTGAAGGAATCTGAGCTTTGATCCTCATCCTGTTTTCCTACAATGCACAAGTGCAGCCACAGTTATACAACTGGACACTCTTTCAGTCAAATAACATAATGTTGGTTTGGCAGGTTCCACCTCACCTGTATAAAAGCTGGACCAACTGTCCTGCCGCTGGAGAATACGGTCCATTCTTCTGCCTTTTGTTGGCTCTTCTTTCTAGAAGAAAATGACACAATGGACAACAATAACCAAGTCAATGCCTAACCCTAACCCTTCCACATGATGATGGTGCAGTGTCATACCTTGCATAGGGGCAATGTTGTGCTTGTGGTTTTTGAAGCCCCATTTTGACTAGAAGAGTCAGTTGGAAGTGGGAGACGAGAGAGACTCCTAAAAGACAAAGATGTGCACGTTTGATCACATGTTGTTGCAGTATGTTAACAGTAGGGTAAACCTTCATGTACACGTACCAAGATCTTTCAGACAGCATCACAATCTTCCTTGGATCTCTTTGTCCACGTCCCCCTTCTTTTTTCTTCTCCAGGGCCGCCAAACTGCGGAGGTATCCTTCCGCCACCCCTCTCCCTTTCAGCTGCATGTTTCCGTTTGTCTCTTCAGGATCAGCAGCTACACCTTCAGCATCCACTTCTTGAGTTGCTTCAGTCTCATCTTCAGCTTCAGTCTCTGCTTCAGCCTCCTCTGTTATTTTCTGGATTCCCTCCTGCTGTCCCTCCTCAGAGTCTTGTCCTTCAGCCTGTTTATCTGTTTGTCTGTCTTTCACCCTGCAGATGTTCTTCAGTACATTCAACTCGGCTCGCTCCTGCTGCTTCTGCTGCTGAAGGGTGAGTTCATTTAGTTTGTGACAGACATCTCTGTGCTCGGTTTTCAGACTCTCCAGCTCTCGGCCCGTCTCCTGCTGTCTGCTGAGGGCCTGGGCCAGCTGCTCCTCCACAGCCCTGTGACTCTCCTGAAGCAAACCCAGAGCCTGCTCCGACTCAACCCGCAACCGGTCGGCCACAGACACTGCGACCTGCAGGTCACACTGGAACTGATGCCACTCCAACCTCTCTGTCTGGGGAACAAAAGAAACACTGTAATCTGAAGGTAAAGGCTGCTTGTTGTCAGTATGGCTCTGGGCATGGTGCCTGAAAGGGGTGTAACACAAAACAAGTTATCCAGGCCTTCTTTGAGTTAGCTGGCCCAAAAAATGCCCTACAACAGTGGTCATTAACTTTCTTTGTTAACCAGGTTTTCTTCTTCAGACTCTGTTCCCATAAAACAGGGGGTTTTACACGCCTTCTGACTCTTCTGCAACTCTGAAACTTTAAGCTTCATACATTAAAATGAGCATTCAGGTCTGACACTGTCCCATAATGAAGGATATGTGGAAATGACTTCAGTGTTTAGCCAAATCAAAGGGAAATTAATACTACTGATTGAATATTATCTGTGATGATTACCAATAAACTAATCAGTTTTCTAATCCGTGTTCTTTAGCTTCAGACCCAGCAGTGTAAAACAGAAATCAGGACCAAGCATAAGAGCATTTCTGCACTGTCCGCATCACCACCTGAATGCATGGAGGTTACTGTGGTCACTGTGATGCATACGGTTCAACAGGTTTGCTGATATAACGCATCTCTCAGCTTACAACATCTATCACTCACAGAGAATACTGTCAGGAAAAGAATGATTGAAATAGTGCTTCTTACAGCTGATTTAAATCCAAAACTCTGAACAGAACCTCTTCTAGAGCAGGTTAGCTGAGCAACATCATGGTGGTCTTGCATGATAAGGAACCACCTTCATGATACTGAAAACTCAGGCTTTAAGCTCAACATATCTTGCTAACCCATCAATCTCACTTGGTAGATTGATGGGTTAGCCCTCTGATCTCTGACTATATAAATACTTTAATACTCTAAGGCACAAGCAGACTACTGATATATTTTTGTCAGTATATATATGCGGGTTGTTTGAATGTGCATTCTGCAGTCATGTCACAGGGCATCTTAAATAGTTCGAAAAATAAGAAAAAGTACACAATCAGAGATGTCTTTTCCAATATTGCAGCCAAGGACATTGGCTAATAAACAAAAACTGAATTAGTGTTTAGTATTGCACAGCAGATGAATGTTTGTCAGATTCAGGACTTGTGGGTCAGGAGCTGATTCAACAATGCAGTAAGAACTCACTCTGAGTGTCTCCCTGAGTGTGTCCACCTCCTCAACCAGCTCCTCTCTCTCTGTGATTAAGCGTCTGAGCAGCTCTGACGGACAAGTCGGGGGAAAAAATATCACAGAATGAATGAAAATAGATTGTCTGACAGCAGCAATCAATTCAGGTACATTCTTCAGTCATTTCTCAAAGGTATTGTCATCCATACAGCACCATTCACTGAAATATTTAGGAGAACAGGAAAAAGATGGGACTAACATTAATGATGACTGTTTTATTTAGCAGTCTCAGTCAGCATGTATGGATAATATGAGTCATCTGGTACAGGCACATGTAAGGCCAAAATGTTTGCTTTAGAGGTTAACAGTTGGCTTTTTAAGTGTGCTGAACGTAGTATTTTGTGTGTAAATGTTCTCCTTATTTGTCCACTTACCTTACATACTATGATAGCTGTATACGTTACATGTCTATGTAGCTGCTGATGGTCCATTTTCTGTATAAAACTGGTAGGTGATGATTTATATGTGTTTAAAGTATATATACACTGTATATTGTATCATAATCAGATAACAAATTTCCTCTGGGGACAAGTTTCTAAGCTGTAATCAGATGAATTTCAATTCTCTTCATTCATGGATGTTTCAGTGTGTAAAATGATGTATGAGCAGAGTTCGACACTAGAAGGCCGTTTTCTCATTCATCTGAAGAAGGGGGGGATTTCTTGATACCTTAAAGTTCAACACTCGTATGTAAGAGCATGATTTTGTGACATTGAAACCAGTTTGAAAGCTAACTGTGGTCCAAGCCAAGTGTGATGTGGACATCCCTGACAATGGACTTTCCAGTAAGGCAGGTCACCTTTTGAAATAAAGAATATTGCATATTCATAGTTTCAGAGTTTTCAGTGAGCAAGACGACATTAGAAAAGATGATAAAAACATGCATGAAAAGGCTCCTCAAGTAAATTCATAGAAATAAAGTTACAATTTAAAGCAGGTTTCATCAATATCCTGCAACTAGGGACACACATTGTGAATGGGACAGATATTTAGGCCTGGTAATACTACATTTTACATTATTGGGATGATGACATCTAATCCACAGGTATTTGCACCTGGCTGACATTCACAGTGTGAGCTTCAGATGTAGTCTGGAAAATCCAGCTGGAGTCAGATCACAATACATTCTGCTTGCATTTATAACTTTGTAGTAACACTTACTTATCCAGATAAGACATCTACAGATTGAATGTTGATACCATCTGTCAATGGGGTCTTGTAATTGTGTTGGTGGAGGAAACACATTATTTAAGGTCTCCATTTTGTCATTAAGGGTATTGATATAGAGCTCATTGAACCCTCTGGACCCCAAACATTCTCCTCACTGTGGGCTCATTTTTCCCTGCAATAGTCAAGGACTACACCTCTATGGAAAAAACACCATCATGGCTAGAAGGAAAGAGAAGCAGTACAACAAAATTATAATGCCATAAATCATAGAAAAGTTGAATTTCTTTTTGTGCCCACAGGAGTTAATTATACAAGAAACGGAGGCTCTACATAGTATTGATGTTTTACATATTACAGTTTTATTTGTTTCACTACTTGACTATCTGCT
>OMNN01101204.1:26498-37595 GCA_900302755.1 Chromis chromis
TACTTGACTATCTGCTCTGTTTAAACACAGCCTGCAGTTCAGCTGAAAAGTACCTACATTTTTGTAATGACTGTTCGTACTCAATAATGGCTTCATGATTGTGCTGAAGAGTGCAGAATTTTGTAATTTTACAGATCCTCAATAATAAAAATGATTTCATTTTTAGCGACTTTTTAACCGAGACATGTAGAATAAAGTGATTTTTATAAAATATTGTGATTTTAAGCTTAGATTTGGTCAAGTTTGTTGGTGAAACAGCACGTCCCAGAGGAGTATTTCCATGACTATCTGAAAGTTGAAAATCTCACGATTCTTCCTATTTTTACAGTTTCTGGCTCCAATAAATAGTGGAATTTTGGCAAATTGTAAAAAGATAACATGCCTTTAAAATCTACTAGGGGATTGTAAGGCTAAATGGCTCAAGGAAACAAACAAAAAAACAGGTGAAGAGGGCCTACCTACTGCTCCTGTGGTAATATCAGTGTTGGGGGTAAGGCCTAGTGAAGCCCTGTAGTGCTCCATCAGACTGAGTAAAACCAAGGTCATCTCCTCTCCTGCTCTCTCTGCGGCAGCCTGTGGCTCCAGTCCGCTGTCTCTCTCCTGCCAGCTCTGCTCTGAAGGCGATTCTCGGGACAGAGGAGGCGAAGCTGGACTGCCAAGACTGACCGCAGCCGTCTCATGTCTCCCTGCTGCATCGCTCATGTTTGCCTTCGAGGATGCGATGCCGTCTACGCTGATTACGGCCCATTCCGAGGGAGCCGACAGTTTCTGTGTCCAGTCTGCGACTGGAGAGGTGGTGCAGGGGGTGGTGCTGCCTGTCGGCGATGGAGTCTGTGCCTTATCAGAGGAGGCTGCAGAGGATAAGGCCATGGCAGTCAGCTCTGCCTGTGAGGGTGTGGTAGGAGGCGTGTGGAAGAAATCTAAAGGAGAACCTGAGAAAGAACAGAGTGAAAGATGCCACTGTCCTGAGCTTTAAAATCATCTAATACAAACTGAAAATGTGCTGGAAGCCCTGCCTTGTTTTTCTCATTGCAGATGTAAGCACGTCGTTGGCGCTCCTTTATTTACTGTGCTGGGAAGACTGATGCAGCAAAAAGCCTCTCCTGCTAATATCTTGCCTGGCAAACACACACTGATCCCCCATGTGGCAATATGCAGGAAGAGAGGTGATTTTACCCTCTTCTGTTATCTAACAGCTGCTCTCACTGCTGCCACAGAGGGATCACATCCATCATCAAAGCTGTCAGAATTCTGCAGGAACTGTGCAACTCCAGAAAGACATTCCTGGAGGAATTAATAGTAATTTAATTGATATATTATTAACAGTTTGGCTTGATTATGAAACATCCTCTAGTGTGTCATCTGTTGCTGAAACCTAATGTTAGAACTATGTGATATGGTATCATGCTGAGATGATCCAGTTTATAATGTACACATTTTGGCAGGCTACAGGAATCTCCACCTGCTTTAACTCCGATCTTTTCATGCTTCCCCTCCTTGTCCTTGTGTTGTGCTGCGGGTTTCTGCAGACTCATCATTTCCCTGGCAGCAGTGTGCTGTAGTCTGCTCAGCTACAGCAGGGGAGCTATTCTCATCCTCTAGCCTGAGCCCACTTCCTGCATACTGACAGCCAAGACATGTAAACCAGGGGTTGCGTTTTAAACAGCTGTAAGTGAAAATTAACGGCCGATCGAACATCTTTAGTTGGTAACAGGACTTGTAAGGCTGTACGGGGCAGTTTCACAGATTAGCCGGTCTGTGACACTCTAATGAAGGGATGAAAGAGTTAATAAGAGTCTGATATTGCTGAATCCAGCTTTCACTGAATCATCTTCTTTGTGTTTACTTGTAATATAAAGTTAGCACTGCTGTGGTTATACAGTGCCATACAGTACAGTATAGAGTCATAGAAGCATTCTGACTCTCTTAGATTAGTAGAGGTATACTTCAGTTCATAACATGGCTTCTGCTGCCTTTACACGATACTCTGTGTGCTTTGGGTAAACTAAACATGATAAATAGTCTTTGGGGGGTAGAATGAAATGTCACTGTGCTCACCCGTGTTAAGCTGCTGTGTTTAAGTCACAAAAACCTGCGATGCCAACAGAAAACAAACTGGATCATGTAAAAAGTTTGTATTATCCATCTTTATCTTGTATATGTGTGTTTTGATGTTTTATTCTTTTGTAATGCAGAAAAGTAACATGCACAAACAATCTGATGCCGTTTTCACGCTCCTGATAAACCTTCAAAAGACTATCTTTTGTTCTGTGTGCAAGTCAGTTTACTTTCACTTGGAATTACAGATAATGAGACGGTGACACAAAGCACATGTGCCACTTTCTTGAAATGAAGAAGACAGTAGTCTAAAAATAGTCAGTCTTGCAGAATAATAACTAAAATAAAGGCGTCGGTTCAAAACTTGTGTGAAAAATGAGCAGTGAAGCACCATAAACAGTAGTATTCTCTATCACAGTGGTTCTCAACTGGTCCAGCCTCAGGACCCACTATGTTTCTATTAATAACGGTCGCGACCCAAATTTTTGAAGTTTGCTGTTCCTGTTAACAAACTAAGGTTTATCTGGGTGTAGTCTCAACACATTTTCATACAGCTTGGGAAAAGTTTGGTTTATTTTTTGCTCATTTAGGTATATTTGGACACTTTTGCCAAGTTTTGGGCATATTTTGGCTCATTTTGACAAATTCTTGGGTTTATTTTGGCACGTTTTAGCATAAATGTCTCCACTAAGCTGGCAGAGCCACATCTAGAGGTTAATAGTGGACAACTACTGGTGTCACCACCACTAAATATCCTGTTATTGAAAGCAAACTGTGTCATAAGAAACACGTCCTTTAAAATAAAAGACTTTATACCACTACTTTTTAGGAGGGGGGCATGCTTCTGAGACCCTCTAAAAATGGCTTCGCGACCCACTTCTGGGTCCCGACCCACCAGTTGAGAACCACTGCTCTATCACACATTGATAGGAGTAAAAAATGAAAAATAAAAAAAGCAACTAGTTTGTGTACGTTACCTGTAGAACTATGGCCGTCCTTCCCAGTATTGTTACCCATGATCCAGCAGAGGTGGGTATTGCGACAAATAATCCCAGTTGTCCTTCACTGCGCCCTCTATTTTGTAAAGTCTGGACAGGGGAATAAATAGTAATTCTGCATTAATAAGACTCACTGCTGGACTTTTGATCAGCAGAATGAATATAGAAGATAGCGCTGTACGAGATCTTTTAAGGAAATGTTTAATGCCAAATCTTGTCAACATGGAGATGAGACCATAAGCACTTTCCTTTAGCACTAGAATTTCCAAAACCTGTTGTAAGTTTGCTATTTAAAAAAAGGTCAAGGTTATAATAGTTAGTTATGTTGCACACAGTTACCATTAAATCACATACACTCTACAGCAGGAGTCAATACACCTCTGCAATATCACTTAAATGATTTAAAATGATATCATCTCTCAATAATTGCATTATTTCTCAGCAAAAGTGATCAGTGACACGCAAGATAGAAAACCTGTGATCTCAGAAACACCAAAACTCTCTCAGTTTGGGACCTCTGGGTTGTGTCTATCTGCACCGTGGCTCTACATTTAAAAGAATTGTAAGACAGTTTCAAAACTCTGACAGGGAGACCTCACAAAGATGGATAATGATACAGAAAGAGAGTCACAGTAGCACTAATTAGAGTTGCAGTGACCGTGCTCCAGGAATGACATTAAAGACAGTACTTTCACATTAGCACTAAACAACATAAAGCAGATGGGAAGGTGCTTCAGTGTGCACAGAGGTTATCCCAAAAAATCTGTTTCTGTCACAGCTCAGACAGTGTGAACGTTACTGCATAGTGTAAACCTCCATAGATGGCATTAAAGGAAAAAAGCCCTTCCTTGCTCTTTGGCACTGAACTCAAGATGAGTGTCGAGATGAAAAGTTGAAACTTTACTACGGAACAAGAAAAGAAGCCTGATGAATATTGAGAGCACATTCTTTGTTCAGATGACACCAAGATACATTAGTTCAGCTCAGATGGGGTCCAGCATGAACTACTCCAGTGAATGCATAGTCCTGGCAGTGAAGCACAGAGGTGGGGGTGTGGTGATATGGAGTTGCATGAGTGCAAACGGTGTCAGGGTGATGACATTAACAGATGACACAATGAATGTCTGTGGATATACCAGAATACTGTCCGACAAGATGACTACCAGTCTACAGAGGCTTGAAGAGAAGTACTCCAGGGTGATAACCGCATCCAAAGGTCACTGCCAAGCGAAAACTATGACCTGGAGCACTGTGTTGCCTGACTTGAATCCAATAGAACACCTTTTGGGTATTTTGAAGAGAAAGGTGGAGAAACAGAACCTGTTCAGCAAAGAGCAGCTGCAAAAACTGTCAGAACATCTCTCCAGAAATCTGTGTTGCATGGATGTATCCTCCATGCTGAGGAGGCCTGTCATTAAAAATAAAGATGAACAAAGACTTTAGCTGCGTTGAGTTCTTACTGTGGGGCTGAGGGTTACATACATGCTGTAGATACATCTGTGATGCAATTTTGAATTATCTGACATTTAATTACAACGAGCTCCACGTGTAGCAGCAGCATTCTGTCTCACATATAGACAGACTGTAACTCCACCGCAGTGCTGTTTGGTTATAACACATGGCCGATTCGCTGCTTTGAAGAATCAACCAAACTCCATCAAATTATCTAACAATTTAAGGCTCCTATGGTTAGTATAGGAAAAGACACAAACCATAAACTTCACAACCAAGACGGTTCACACTTTGTGGATATCTCGGATAATTCGGCATACATGTGATTTACTAGGATACACTACATTTGGAAACACCAGCTGATTTGTTAGGATCGGCCTATCAGAAGAACTAACCACACAATCTAAGCTGTACAGGTGTTGAGTCACCGTGCTGCTTAATGGACAGCATGCCGTATTCAAGTGTACCTTGTATACATTTGCAATATGCCTCGAAATCCGTATGTGTGCATATTCCTGTTTCTAAGAAGCCATGCAATTATAAACTGCTCGTTTGGTGAATGAAGTTTGGCGGACACTTTTTCTACACTCAACCATCTGTTTCAGCTGGTTTTCTGAGCCACTGTGACACACATGTGAGCAGCACACAGCAGTCCTTCATTCATCTACCTGCTCAGCCTGCAGCTGGGATCCCTCCAGCTCGACCCCCGACTGTCGGCGGCTTCCTCTCCGCCTGTCTGGACCTCTTGTCTCTGCTCCGTTTATCCTGAATTCACCGGCAGTCACAGGTCCACTTAGTGACGGACATTTTCCTGCTACATCCCATATTCACCACAGAGCCTCGGACCAGGCAGCCACCATCTAGAAGTTGAGTTCAATTGCCGATAAAATCCAACTGTGCTGCTTCGCCTTTAAATCCAATGCGACAAAAAGCGAGGAGGGAAGCAAAGTGGTTGCGCAGCAGTTGCCCGTCTGGTTGTTCATGGCATCATGTAGAGCTGCGTTTCAATAAAAGCACACAACAGCACGACTCAGGACGATGTGTGGTGAGGTGACCGACTGACAGACAGACAGTCATTATCAGCTGTTAAATGCAGGTGTGTTGGCGGCAGGTGACACGTCCTGCAGCTCATCATGTCAACCTGCATCTGTCACATTCACAGCCCCTGTCCCACACATGACTGATCCACAGCAGACAGGAGGAGGACGCTCACTGACTCAGCTACCCAGGGTATTTAGGTGGCTCAGGTGGTAGAGCGGGTTGTTCACTGATCGTAAGGTTGGTGGTTCGATCCCCGGCCCCTCCACATGCCGAAATGTCCTTTGGAAAGACACTGAACCCCAAGTTGCTCCCTCGCGGATTCTTAAAAATGAGAATTTACTACATATCATTACAAATGTAATATATAATTAGTTTTTTGCCTGTTACTCAAACAGAATAAGCTCTTTAAAGACATCACATCAGGGTCTTCAAGCTTGGAATGGGCATTTAAACAGTTCATAAACCATCTTTAGTCTGATTAATGTCCTGTTACTTTAATATTTATTCTTCAGTCCTTACCTGAGTTATAAAACACAGAATGGTGTGATCTATTGCCTATTTTTACACCCCAAAATGAAAAAACATAACATTTCAGGTCAGGATCAATGACAGTGACGTCTGCATAGGACATGGGCGGCTGTGGCTCTGGTGGTAGAGCGGGTTGTCCACTGATCACAAGGTTGGAGGTTCAATCCCAGGCCCCTCCACATGCTGAAGTGTAAGACACTGAACCCCAAGTTGCTCCCAATGGCAGGCAGGCACCTTGCATGGAAGCTCTGCTGACATCTGTGTGTGAATGGGTGAATGCAAAACACATTGTAAAGCGCTTTGAGTACCGGTAAGGTAGAACCATTTAGGAGAGGAGTGAGATCTTTTCCCTAAGCATGGAGCTACTTCTCTCTCTTTATTCTTGGTCTTTCAATTTGAGAGCATCATCTCTTCATCTTATCTTATCTGCTGTGACCCTCCTCAGAGCTGTCTGAGGAGGGTCAGACGTCGCTGTACATTTGTCCTGTACTTCAGTTGGACTGCATCTCCTCGCACTCAGACTGCTTTTGTGCAAACTTGAGCTCTCAGACTTGGATTTTTGTGAGACAAGTGGTAAGTGTGGTAAGAAGTAGTGACAGTTTCTTTGGTCAGTGCCACAGCTGGCATTGTGTTGGTTGGGGAATTGTGACAGAGCTGTTTCACAAAAATGTGAAAGTGAGAAAATCTGAGAGCAGAAGTGTGGATAGTTCACAGAAGCCATCTGAGTGAGGAGATGCAGTCAAACGACAGCACAGGACGTTTGTACAGCAGTATATCTGAGGGCAGCTGGGAGCAGGAGCACAGTAGATCTGTACCCTAGCAGGGGTTTGAGAGAAAGAACAGAGTCTGAACATAAAAATAAAAAATAATACTCTCCAACTGAAAACCCAGGCTCTTGAGTAAAGATAGAAAACATCTCTATATGAGCAGCACACTTCCTACAACTGTAGAGGAACAAGGTCCTGTCTGCTCTCTAATCTCTCTGAGCCAGTGAAGGACAATTCAGCATGAAACCACCAGTGACACATCAGATCCCATCTAAACTAATATGGAACAAGCAACCAACCTAAAAGCAGTGGTTGTGGTGTACATTTGTGTCATAAGATTTTTAAAGTGTGGAGTGATTTTAAACCCATTGCAGAGCATTTTATAGCTAAAATAACACAGACAGATGTCAGGCAATGGACTCTAGTGTATAAGTGAACAGGAAACACATACTGAATATATTGTAAGATGCACTGATGTAAAACAACAACAAATGTATGATATATATGAAAGCCATATTTTCCCTTTTTGGTTCATTTGACACAGCAGGCAGTAAATACAAATCACTTCGACTTACAACACTAATACAATGGCAGCAAAACTGCTGCAGGAGAAATGAAGTGCAAAAATATCAGGAAGAAAAACAACAACATGGAAGAGTCATATGTAGAAAACATCATAATAGCAGAGTCCTGTGTGTAGCCAAGGAGGCAAGATAGACATGGGCTTGGCTGACCAATAGAAATGCAATACAAACAAGGCAACTTCTGAAGACTGAAAAGAACCAGTGGCTTTACCTTTTCAGACCCCAAACTGTTCTTACTGTTACTTTAGCTGAAGTCATTCAATTGGTGTGTTTCAGCACCACAGACAGAGAACAGCGGTTGTCTCTGGCGCCCTCCAGTGTCTACATTTAGTACTGACAGAACTAATAAACACATTTCAACTCTTGAAGAGCTTTAATATTATTGGACAGGATTAATATGGTGGATTAAACTCTTCATTATGATAGAACCTCATTGATATGACGTGTTAACACAGAACTGCTACTGTGAGTTGTTCAGCCAGAACCACTTCCAGCTCACACTGTGGTTTTACATGTTTAAATGTTTGTCGAAAGAAAATGAATCATCAAATATTTCATTCATGAGTTCTGTCATGTTTCCATCCCATTTCCATTTTTAAATGAGATTTTCTTTCAGTTATCAGATGATTTAAGAGAATTGGTCAGAATTTATTGTCAGCTCCAGCCGACAACAAACAGTCGGGCTGCTGGATTTCACTGTTGGAGGCAAAACAATTTGAAGCCAAAGCATGTCTGTGAACACAAATGTTCAAAAAGTTCAGTTTTTCTGGGTTTCATGCTCTGAAACAGCATTTTGCAAGGTGAACAAGCCAGTTTTGCCACATGGTGTGTCCCGTGAATTCTCTCACACAACTTGACTTGAAACAGCTTTTGCCTCCATATTTATCATATTTGAACACAATCTGAAGCAGAAACATGTCTGTAAACACAATTTTTCAAAATTTTTCTGGTTTTCATGCTCTGAAGCAGTATTTACACACAAAATGAGTTGATGTCTGATTTTAAGGTTTCTAGGTGTTTGTTTGAAAATTTTCATTTTTTAACTCACATAATTTCAAATCATTTTAAGGTGACACATCTTAAAATAGTTTCATATTTTAGGAATTACAATCTTATTTCAAGATTTTATGAACTTCTTTTTGGTTTAAAAATATGAATCCTGACCCTAAGGCGATGTTAAGGATAAATAGGTGAATTTTATACATCTTTACTTTAATTTTTTATTATTTTATAGCTCCACAGGCTGACATCTGAGACTTTTTCTACTTTCAGCAGGTTAGTAGTTGTAGGAGCTGTATTTAATGGTACATTTTATTTTCTTTGGGGTCTTTTTGGGGTCCTTTGCCTGGTTTTTGGATGCCTTTGGGTGGAGCCCCTGTTGCTTGCAACATTATCAAATTCAAATGTAAACTGGTCCAGACACTTGTCATTTATTTCTGTGGCGCTCGCTAAATCACGCATGGTTTCACAGGAGTAGCTAACAGGACACATAGGAAATCAAATGTAGTTTATGAGTACATGTTGAACAGTTGAACAGAAACCCAGGTGAAGCTCCGAGGACCTTGGTGCCAACAGGTTCCTTTGTTTCTTTGTTTCTTGGCAGGAAAAAATGTTGTCAATGTTTGTGGCCATCACTAGTTTGCAGCCCTGCTCTAGATGGTACTATGTGTGAGACAATCATGATATTTATTTCAAGTACCACCCCTATTTGTAATGGGACTAAAGCAGGGCTAAAGACCAGCTTTTTCACTATTTGCACTGGTGCGACCGACATTCTCCGTTGGTCACACCTCCCACCTGGTCACAGGTGAAAGATTCCCACTAATCATCCCACTGTCTCTCAGATTTCATTGGTGACCCCTTGGGAACCACTGCAGTAACTTATTTTAACCAACTACTGCATTAAAATGCTGTTTCCACACTGCTGCATCTGTAACAACGTACAAATATCAAAATCACTAACAGGTCTATCAAGGGCCATTTTTCTGCACAACAGCTTCCTTTACTTTACTGTTGATGCTCCTGTACTTTTAGTATCATCCATCCATTATCCATACACTGCTTAATGTAGGGTCATGGGGGGGGGCAGGAGTCTATCCCAGCTGACTCAGGTTGAAGGCACCCTGGAGCCACATAGAGAGACAGACAACCAAGCACACTCACATTCATATCTATGGACAATTTAGAATCACAGAAGAAGAAGAAGAAGCCTGAGAACCAGGTGAAAACCCATACAGGCTCAGGGAGAAAATGCAAACTCCACACAGAAAGATCCCAGGCCGGGAATCAAACCCAGGACCTTGTTGTGAGGCGACAGTTCTCCACCATGCTGCCTAGTGTGTATCATGGATTTCCAAATACATTCCAGTAAAGCAATGAATTTTGGGAATATTTTCAACCAACAGTGGACTTGTGTTTTTGGAGTTTAGGCTACACTTGATTATACAGTTGATGGAACATGTTGAACTACTGCATGTAGCGAAATCTAGTCATATTCAGCAGTGAAATTTGACCCCTCAGTTTAGCAAACTAATAGATAAGAATCAAAAAGTTTCATTTGACAAATCTGCTCAGTAGAACTTTTCACGTTCATCTATAATTTGAGGCAACTAAAATTTGTGTTGTTTTTCTTTCAAGAATTAAATATCATGAGCTAAAATACACCTTTTTTCAATTTGTTAGGTTAATTATCGTTGTTGAATTAATCAATCTTAACAGACAGAAGACAGAAGACAAAAGAAGATCTAGCTGGAGCCAGTACATTTTGCTGACATATGTTTGTCAAGTTAAAAACTTGTGTTCACTGTACTTATGGTAATTAAGTACGTAAAACACAAAAAAATCCTTTTAAACAATGCAGAAAAACTAGTTGGAACAGCTTCATTTTCATGAATAATCCATTTAAAGACTTGTTGAGACCAGATTCAGGGTAGATTGTTGGGTGAATATAATTTCATTAGAAGTTGTCTTAACTTAAAAAGATGGATGCAAAGTCTTGCGTAAATTGTCTTTTGTTGAGCCTGAGGTTGAGGGTTTTTCTTTTGGACCCAGAAGCAGAACACTGAGAGTTGTGGTAGGAAAGATGGATTTATTAAAACATTGCCCACCTCCGTCCATCCCTCCCCTTCTCATCTGCAGAAACTGTCATCCACGCTTTAATCACATTCAGACTTGACTACTGCAACAGTCTTCTCTACGGTACTTCACCCAAAATACTCAAGAAACTTCAATACATCCAGAATTTTGCTTCCCGCCTGCTCACCCACTCCCACACCCGTGATCACATTACCCCCATCCTTCAGAACCTCCACTGGCTCCCCATCTCCTAGCAAATCCAATTTATAATCCTCCTGATCACCTCCAAAGCTCTCCGTAACATGGCTCCCCCTTCCTAACTGAACTTCTACCCTGGCACACTCCTACCTCACCCTCTGCTCTGCTGATGCTAGCCTCTGATCACCCAACATCCGGACCAAATACCGGACCTGGCTTGACGGGGCTTTCTCCATCGCTGCTCCCACCCTCTGGAACTCACTCCCCAAAAGCATCTAAGAATCGTCCTCACTCTCCATATTCAAGAAATCCATAAATACACATCTTTTCAACACTGCCTACAACTCAGTATGCTTCTTTCTCCACTATATTTTATATATTGTTTTTTTGTTCTTC
>OMNN01101205.1:0-21432 GCA_900302755.1 Chromis chromis
TGTAAGAGGGAAACATCTAAAACACGCTGGAAAACATGTACGGAAAACAAGCACAGACAGAAGTTACGGGAGGACAATCTAGTCATTTTTTAAATAAAATACCCTGCAGACTCCGCCGGAAATAAAATAAAATGTTTTTATTCTCTTTGTGCAGCCTGGTACCAAATGGCCCACGGCCCGGTATCGGTCCGCGGCCCGGTGGTTGAGGACCGCTGATGTAGAGAATACAGGTTCCCCCCAGACTGGAGGCAGAAATGCAATTTTTCTTAATGTGTTGTAGAACTGTTCAGTTGCCAAACACAATATGTGCTTGAAGAGTGTATTATCTCGGAAAATGGTGTCAGGCTGGGACTTGGTATTGGCAGATACTAAATATTTAATGACTTTGATCGAATCAGGGGCAAAAAAACCCCTAAATTTTGACATCTGTAGTTATTAGTGTAACTATTAATGACAGAAAAACTGATAAGAAAGCAGAAGGGTCTATGGAGGCCTAGTGGTTTGTGAAGCGAACTTGTAACTGGTGGATCGCCGGTTCGAGCCCCTGGACTGGCAAGAGGTTGAGGTGGGAAAGTGAGAGCGACCGCTTGTCCCAGTCACCACCACTGTAGGCCCTTGAGCAAGGCCCTTAACCCCTGACTGCTCCCCGGGTGCTGCACCGCGGCAGCCCACTGCTCCTAGTATGTATAGTTAAGGTTAACTTTGAATAGGATGGGTCAAATGCAGAGAAGGAATTTCGTCAAGGGGATCAAAGGTTAGATTATTTGCATAATTAATGTAAGTGTAAAAAACTGATTATTAAAGTTGTCTGTGATTCATTTCTTGGTAGTTTACTAATCAATGAACTGACAATCAACTGGTTGTGCACTAGACATCAGACAAATGTAGATACTGAGATTTTCTGAATACCTACTACAGAGACGGTTAACACTTTTGATTTAAACAACAACAAGGTGTTTTCTCTGGTGCCATCTTGTTATTTGTTGTCTTGGCTGCAGGTGAGGAGGCCATGAAGCGAGTCCCCCAGCAGCAGCCCCAATGCTGTGGGCCCTGGGAGCTGAAGGAGCGACTTGGCACCGGAGGCTTCGGGAATGTCACGAGATGGCAAAACAAGGTAACACAGTCCACACACACTGTTTACATACTGTTACATCTTCTCTGTCCTTTCGAGGAAACTGATGCTTGTGGCTTTGATAGGATGTGATAGTAGGCCGAATGACTGGAAATGACTCTGAAAAGAGGATGTTTAAATAACAGACTGTTACTTAGTACTTAAGTGGAGGATAACTAAAGATGTCCTGCTGTCATTTCCTAGAAGATGGTATCAACGTCAGTGCAATTTGCATTTCAGCACAAAAACAAAAAACCCTTAGCTTAGATCAAACATAAATCTTAGAGGCAGTGGTGGCCTAGTGGTTTGTGAAGCGAAGTTGTAACCGGTGGGTCGCCGGTTCGAGCCCCTGGACTGGCAAGGAGTTGAGGTTGGACAGTGAGAGTGACCGCTTGTCCCAGTCACCACCACTGTGGGCCCTTGAGCAAGGCTCTTAACCCATGACTGCTATAGTTAAGGTTAACTTTGAATAGGATGGGTCAAATGCAGAGAAGAAATTTTCCCAATAATGATTATTTATTATTATTTATTTATTTAAATGTCATAACAATCTTTTGTCATATAGATGGATATGATGATGTCCTATTAAAAAACGAGTCCTGGAACTTTAAAGTGCCTTAAGATTGTAACAAATAGAGATACATAATAAATGTTTCAGTCTTTCTCCGTTGGAGTTCAGATCGTGAAACCTTAAGATGAGAATGGCCTGCATATGACCTCTGAACGAAAGCTACCCAATGGTTCCTGTAATGTAGGGGCCTTCAGGGATGTAAATACTATATAGTTCTCATGGAGACAGTGAGTAAGCAATGGGGTGCAACTTCGGACCATTTTTTGTATTTATTTGCTTACATTTTACCAAACTTGCCCATTAAATGTGCTGCAAATTGTCTATTTGCAATTACTGTTTTACATTTACCAATGAATGTATAGAAAAGTATCCCTAGATTACTCTGATACTAAAGAAATAGTTCCACCTCTCAGGCAAGTTCTGGAGGTGTAAATATGCTAGAGAAGGTAATGATATCCTGACAAAAATGCAAGTCACGCTGCATCGTGTCTGTGGTTTTATGACTCAGAGAGGGAATTTCGGCTTCACAACAATCTGTTTAATTAAAAACATTTGGGTTTTCACCTGCACTGGTTTTGAGAGTATAATGACATCAGTCAAGGAAGTTGTCTTCTGTGTGCAACGAGCCCAAGAGAAATTGTGTCTATTGTAATGATTTCACTATAAGTCACAGGATGAGAGCGCTGTAGAGTTGCATCATTAGCATTCGGACACCATGAGAATATGGACACACCCGCTTAGTGGACCTTCCTCTTCCTCTCTTTAAAACTGGACTACAGTTGTATTACTCACGCTGACTTTCAAGGCAAACATAGATCTGGCCATGAGCCAGGCCACAACATCATGTGGATGTAATAGTGCATGAAGGAGAGTCAGAGACTGTAGTGAAGCACCTGAGAATATAGACCTTCAGAAATATTTTCTATTGTGGTTTCAATATAAAAGAGTTTTTCTTAAACACTTCCTATCACTGGTCATGAAGTAAACAGGCAACATCTGTGTTTCTGGCTTCAAATCTGGTTATAATTGTTTTGCTGAATGAAGACTGAGTGAAATCTACCCCCACAGCTCAAAACTATAATTGTGACTAAAGGTGCTCTACTAAATATTAACTTGAATGGGGGGAAATCTTATATAATTACTCAAGTGTTAATTGACATTACTTTGTTCAGATCTGTTCTCACTTTGACACAAAAGAGTCTTTATTTGTAAATTCCCATCAAACAATCCAAATTATATTGACTATGATTCAATGTTAAGAAGCAATAAATAGGTAAAACTTCCAAGGAAGGTGAATATTTTCTATCTGCGCTGTATGTTACTCACGTTATATTTTATTCAAATATAGGAACACAATTAATATTGTGATACTTTTGAATTCACTGTTGTTTACAGTAATAAAGGAAGTTGTGCTGAAGAGAAACAGTTGTGTTATTTATCAGTGTAGTCACAGCGCTGATTATCAGAGCCACTGCACACTGGACTGTAGGGACGAAGGAAAATTACTTAGAACTGAAGAGGACTCTGCCATTTCTGCGGCCGCTGTGATGATTAAACTTCCTCAAAAAGACATTTCCTCTCTTCCTACATTAATGACAATACTGTCAGTTATTGTTAGCTCAATGACCGCATTATGGGAAGCAGGAAGGGGCACCTTTTCCTTTTCCTCGATGAGAAACGGGTAGTGAGTATTGCTCATCATTTGTGGGCAAAGATGTCCCCGTTAATGTTGTGTATTTGTAGCTGTGCCATTCCATTACCCTTCATTTCCGCTCGTGTTGTTATCCGTTTATCATCATACAGAACCACCCTACTAATCTCCTGAAAAGATAGAAAAAACTAAAAATTTAAAAACAAAATTAGTCATGATTAAGTATACACTGATCAGCCTTCCTAATATTCTGTAGCTCCCCCTTGTGCCACCAAATCAGCTCTGACCAGTTGAGTCATAGATTGTATAGACCTCTAAAGGGGTGCTGTAGTACCAGGCACCAAAACATTAGCAGTAGATCCTTAAAATCCTTGTAAGCAGCAAGGTGGGGCCTCCGTGGATTGGACTGTTTTCCCAGAACATCCCATAGATGCTCATTGGATTTAGATCTGGAGGATTTGGAGGCCAAGTCAGCACCTTGTCATGTTCTTGAAAACATTCCTGAGCAATGTTTGCATTGTTGCAGGGTGCGTTATCCTGCTGAAAGAGGCCACTGGTATCAGGGAACACTGGGTTAATATGTTGGGTGTATGTGGTCTGCAATAATGTTAAGGTAGTTGATGGTGTCAAACAAACATTCCCATGAATGCCAGGATCAAAGGTTTCCCAGCAGTACTTAATCCAGAGCATCATGGGGCCTCTGCTGGCTCACCCTCTCCCCATAGTGTATCCTGGTGCCATTTCTTTCCCTGGTAAACAATGCACATGCATCAGGCCGCGCAGTTCCAAGTAATTTTCCTTCGTCCCTACAGTCCAGTGTGCAGTGGCTCTGATAATCAGCGCTGTGACTACACTGATAAACAACACAACTGTTTCTCTTCAGCACAACTTCCTTTATTACTGTAAACAACGGTGAATTCAAAAGTATCACAATATTAATTGTGTTCCTATATTTGAATAAAATATGCCAAATTATTATAGTACTCTATAAACAAAATATAACGTGAGTAACATACAGCGCAGATAGAAAATATTCACCTTCCTTGGAAGTTTTACCTATTTATTGCTTCTTAAAAGCATGATGTAAAAAAACAAAACATGATTCAGCAGATCAGGTCACCTCTTTCGATTGCTACATGGTTGAGTTCTGGTGCTCATGTGCCCATTGTAGGCAGTTTGGGTGGTGGACAGGGGTCAGTAAATGGGTTTGTACTTTTTAGCGCCTTTCTACTTTAGTGGTACTCAAAGCGCTTTGCAATGTGTTTCTCATCCACCTATTCACACACTAATGGCGACAGAGCTGCTATGCAAGATACTTGCCTGCCATTGGGACCAACTTCGGGTTTAGTGTCTTGCCTAAGGACACTTCGACATGTAGAGGGGCGGAGGATTGAACCACCAACCCGCTCTGCCTCCTGAGCCACACTCACCATAGTGTGGTCACAGTATGGGCACTTTGAGCGATCTGCAGCTACACAGTCACATATGCAACAGGTAGTGATGAGCTGTGTGGTCCAACAACTCCTTTCTATCATAGCCAGAATTAAGTTAGTTACACAATTAAAGTTAGTGATACAGCAGCTCTTCTATGGGATCGTGCCAGCCTTTGCTCCCCACGCACATCCATGAGAATTGACTGCCCATGACCCTGTTGCCAGTTCACTGGTTGTCCTTCCTTTGACCGCTTTTGGTAGAAACTAACCACTGCATACTGGGAACACCCCATGAGACCTGCTGTTTTGGAGATCCTGACCCAGTCATCTAACCATAACAACTTGGCCCTCAGCTCCTTACGTTTGCAGATTTTTCCTGTTTCAACTTCAAGAATTGACTATTCACTTGCTGCCGAACATATCACACCTCTTGACAGGCACCATGAGTTAATCAAGGTTCTTTATCTATCAGTGGTTTTAATGTTGTGGCTGATCGGCGTACACTGTTAGTTTGACATATAAGAAAGCATCATATTTTATAAGCTCTCCATATGTTTTGCATGCAGAAATCTTAATTTCATAAAGAAGCTACTAACTAAAGCGGTCATTGGTGGAGTAGAAGTGATCCAGTTAAGTGCAAAAACTCAAAATGTTGCTTGCTTAGTACCAGTCCACCATTTTAGTTAGGGTTAGAATAAATCACAAGGGAATACATGTAAGTCATCGTGAGTGTCTGTGTGTTTTTAGGACACGGAGGAGCAGATTGCTATAAAGCAGTGCCGCCAGGAGCTGAGCGAGAGGAACAAAGAGAGATGGTGTCTGGAGATCCAGATCATGAAGAGGTCAGCTTCACTTTCACCTGCATCGATCTGAGCAATAATGTAGTCCCTTCCTCTGTCACCTTCAATACCACTCCTGTACAGAACACACAGCAGGCACGTTGCAGCTTGATTACATTTTCCAAGACTGCTGTTTGCATTTTAACCAAAGGGGGTCGGAAGGAAAATATAATGAAGCACCACGATGCTCATCCTGTGGAAACTGTATGCAGGATTGTGTGTCAGCATAAAATAACAAAGCTATAGACCTGCCTGAAGGTCAGACATATTAATTATGATAACATGTTTGCTGTATCTCGGCAGTTTCATTCTTACAGACGATGACCCGATTACCTTATGTCCTCACTTTTTGTTTGTTTTTTGACCACTGCATGTTGCTCAAGCTTGTCTCTCTGTTTACCAAAGATCTAGGAGTCTGTTTTTCCACAGTGATGCATCTCAGCGTGTGACACAAGTGTTTTTTTAACTCTTCTGAAGAAATTGGTGATTTTCCCCGTTTTCTTTTTTTACCGAAAACTGTTTGATGCTTTGCCATGAAGCCCTTTTTTGGCATGAGAGACTCGTTTTTGGTTTGACCTGTCGTGACTCACAGTGGTACATTCCATGACCAGTGGGTGCTTATGAGTTCGACATTTGACTTTTATGTCCCCATCTGTTTCACAAGTTTTCTCAAAGTATAAAAACTAAATTTGTATCCTGAAATAGTAAAAATCACACATTAAATAATTAGAAAGACATGGACGTTTGGGTTATTTCGGTGACTTTGGTTATTTCTGGCAGCGTCATCCCCCGCCTCCTCATTTTGCTCTGCTTCAGTTGGCCTTTTTTTTCCACACACGCCCGTTAATAACCTCAGTTTAGGTGTCAGGTCACTGGGGTTGTATGCCAACTTATGCAGTTTGGGATTTTTTTGTGAGACGTATGTGTATTTGTCGTCATTTGCTGGTGCAAACATGCGTATAAAACCATTTCTTCCCTTGTCCCACTTTTAACAAGCGTGTTGTTTTCAGACAGACATGGTCACGACCGCAGCCCTGCCGTGCACCCACGCTCAACTCGTGGAAAAACCACAGGGCAGGGGACATGGCAACCTACCATTATATTATTACTGCTACTTAACACAGATTTACGCATGCACACACACTGAAAAACACATTACTTTGTTTTTGAGTTATGATGTGTTTATAGAGCTCTTATTGCGATACTTTTTCACTTGCAAAACCAAGAGAAAACATATATTTGTGCCACAATCTGGTGCAGGTTTCATCCCACTTGTTCTCTCTGTGCCAAATAATCTCAGGGGAAGATTTAAAAAAAAAAATCATATATGCAGCGACGTACACCACTTCTAGGTATCTTTAGGTTTGTTTGATTCTTCAGTAATTTAACCAAACCCTACAGATCTGCAGGTAAAACATGACTAATATTAACAGCTTATTATTCTAGTGATGACTATCGTGTGTCTCCTGCTTTTCTAACTGTTACAACACTGATTACGTGTCGTGCAGTGTTATGGTTACAGGGTGAACCGTTTTCCTGCTCGATCTGGTATCAGTTTGAGTTTGTTATCGTTATATGTCTCCTTTAATAAGAAAGCCTGAACCCTGTGACAATCAGAAACATATTGTTTCAGTCCGAGTTATGAAACGGCAGAGAAAGAAGGAAAAAACCGAAGAGGAGAAAGTAAAACAACAGATCAAAGGTTGGACTCTACGGGGTGTAGAGAGTCGGTGGTCAAGATTTGCACGCAGTTGTGGAAGAACGCGAGTTTTAGATGCATTTGTTGTACAGTGCGATGGAAGAAATGTAAGGTTAAAGGTGATGCAGATAGAAAATATTAGTTCAGATCAGCGACTGGGGCCCCAACGAGGGGTAGCAAGATGAATCAACAGAAAAAAGAAAGCAAAAACTGGCGTTTTTAAAGACTAGAATTCAGCTTTTTTTCTGTATTTTAAACATAAGATAAGATAGATAAGTTTACTGAGCCCTCTCTGGGGAAATGTAGATGTTATAAGAGTTTGATACAAATGAGGCATAGAAGACAATAAGGCTGATAATAAAGATATAATAAAGACTATGCACACCTTTCACATGTATAGATGAGGCATGGTGAATTAAATCTTGTCAGTTGTGGGGCAGTGGTGGCCTAGTGGTTTGTAACCGGTGGGTCGCCGGTTCAAGCCCCCAGACTGGCAAAAGGTTGAGGAGAGACTGACTGCTCCCCGGGTGCTGCACCGTGGCAGCCCACTGCTCCTAGTATGTATAGTTAAGGTTAACTATGAATAGGATGGGTCAAATGCAGAAAGGAATTTCCCCCAGGTGAGCAGTAAAGGTTATATTATGTTATATTTTCTTATTTTTATCATCACACTTCTAAAAAATATTCAGTTAAGACAAAGAAAAATCACATATATGGTGAACATCTTATAACTTATTGGCATATTCAACCAGGACAGCAAGTAGACAGTTCTTCATTTAAGCCAGATGCAATGGCCACCAACATCTAGATTTGTATGTTTTTCTATGATACAAAGAAGGAATTATCCATGACCGATGTCTGTCTGTCTTTTACTCGCTCAGGTTGGATCACGTCAACGTGGTCACATCCCGAGAAGTTCCTGAAGGAATGCATAAACTGATAGCCACCAATGACATGCCGCTGCTGGCTTTGGAGTACTGTCAGGGCGGAGATCTGAGAAAGGTAAAAGTCTGGAGTGTTGGTGAGTGTGTATGCACATATGTGGTTTGTGTCACTGGATTTTAGCCCGACGAAATTTGGGTCACAGAGTTGAATCACAATGAATCAGTGAGGAGTGGGAATTGTGCGTTGGCAATTTTTTGTTGAACCGCTTTTCTCTCACCGAAAGGGGCTGAATATGTTTTGTCTGTGTAAACCTATGTGTGTGTAGCAGAAATGACATGACAGTGTGACAAGAAGCTGGAACCACAAATATGACTCTTCCTTGCATGTTTTTATGTTTCTCAGGTCCGATTTGTCCGGCAATTGTTTGCTGTTGATTTCGGGGCATAAATGTGGTTTTTAATTTAAAACCATGTGAGCCTGAGGATGGCAGGAGAGGAAAATGCCAACCATCACAAACCGCAGTGTCATAAAAATTTCAAAGCATCCCAGATGGTCAAAAACTAAGCAGCCGACTTGGGGGCAGATGGAGCGGTTTGTGGGCACGAAGAAAGCGAAAAAACAGCACCGTCCTCTTTTGTCGAGCCTGCCGCAAGTTTCCAGCAGTTTAATGATTTTGTTTAAAATAAAACAAATCAAAATCTTTACACCTTAAGTGCTGATTTGTCAATTTCTAAAATGTAGAAATGCTCCTTAAATTGAATCAGAAATGTGAAAAAAGTTTGGCTCTTGAATCTGGGTCTCCTTTATAATAAAGAACACTTAAAAGAACAAAAGAGCAGGAAGGTTTAAATCATTAATTAAAAGGAAGGCAGATTAATGAGCTCTTTCCTCTATTCGCTTGTAATTTTTTCTTCCCATGGTTCATGTTATTCAGGTCTCGGGTGTCTGTTTGTTCTCTCTGCAGTATCTGAACCTGTTGGAGCACTGCTGTGGAATGAGGGAGGGCTCCATTCTGATTCTGTTACGTGATATTTGTGAGTATTTCGCTCGATCTCCAGCCTCAACACGATTCTTTCTAATGTTTTAAGTCGTGTGAGTGTGTGTGTGAGAGTGATGCATTAACTGGGTGATGGAGTGAGCTGGCAGCGTGATTAGTTCCCTACAGTATGGAGGAAATGGATCTGGACAACGGTATCATGTTGTCATCAGTGACCCTAAACCACCAACCTCTTAGTCACCAGTTCCCACTCATACATATGCTTACGTCAACAATCGGACCCTTATTCTCTGTGTTTCAAACATTAGAAAGGAACGCTAACATCAACTTGCGTTCTGTCTGTCGTCGTCTGAACAGGTCCATATGGTACGGATCACATTTATCTAGACGAGGACACACACACACACACACACACACACACACACACACACTCACACGGTGAAACTCCTTTTCCTGTTACTCGCTGGTGGACGTTTCCTGATAATGACTGATCCCCGTTAAACTGTTTCATGAGTGAAGGGAATAACACTGGCATGTACATCCACACCCACCAACCTACCCACACACACTCATCCAGTATCAGGTACCTAAAGGTTACGAGTTCCGCTACGCTGAACACTCTGTGCCAGCACACACACTAGTCACCCTTTGACGCACAAGTAAAGTGACATTAGAGTTTCAGTTGTGAATCCAGACAAAACCTATTAACTCACCTCCAGTTACAACTGAACACATGTAAACGTGACTCTTACGGGTTGTTCTCGCTGACCTCTGGTGGTTTAATGTTTCACATTGTTGCAGTGAAGTGTGGTTCAGGGTGTGTCGCACATTTCCTGCCATGTCTATCAATGATGCTGGGTATGATCAGAGGTGAAACCATCCATCCATTCATCTATACATGGCACTGCTTTATCCCAGATAAACTGATCACGATTTTGGATTCCCAGAATTAAATGAGCATGATTGACTATGAGATTTGATGCTTAATATGAGGTCTGCTTGTAAAAAAAAAAGTCAGCACATAGAAAACATTCCATGTAGGTAACATCACTCAATTTTGACATGGGTAAACTTGGGATTGAATCAAAGTTGGTAGCACCACTGCTACTTGTAGAAAAGTTAGTCTCTGTTACTACCCGTTAAAGCTCTTCTTTTTCCTGGTCTTTGTTATATACACCAATCAGCCACAACGTTATGACCAATGACAGATGAAGTGAATAACATTGATCATATTGGTACTATGTGGTGTTCTGCTGGAAAACCTTGGATTCTAGCCATGTTGATGAGACATAGACACCCAATTAACATTGTCCCAGAACAAGCGCACTCCCTCATGCAAATGGCATTGATAAAACTGAAGACCAAGTTTTCAAAAAGACAAATCAGTCGATTTGGTGTAATAAGACCCTGACCTTCGTAGCCTGCTCCTCATTTCTGTCAACTCAAGGTTACATTTGGTGCTACTAGTATAACACAGACCAAACTGTTGGCAGTTAAGTTGCATTGTGGGTAATGTTGGTGAAAGGTTGCAACAAGAAAGAAGAATGGCTATCTCTTTTTGTTGCCTTTAGTTATTTATTTGCTAATTAAATAAGTACTATAGAGCAACCTGCAGCATTAAAACGATGTGACCATGAGCTTCTCTCTGTAGTTACTTTTATTCTGAAAGGATAATCTTATCTGGAAAACGACACAAATGAAAGCAGTGCAACATTTACATCGGAGTCTGACTAGTATTGAATTTTTGAGACAAAAACTGATATTGATTTTTTCATCTGTTTTAATAAGAATCCCTAAAATCTGAGAAAACTAACTTGTAGCTCCTCTATGGTGGGCAAACTGATTTTTATATTGCAACCTTTTGTTGTTATAAGTCTTGATATGCACACCAGCATCAGTATATACATTAATCTAATATAAGCCTCTTGTTTACACACAGCATTAATCTCTTATGAGATTGTCAGGTTTACAAATGTCCCTCTATGTTCATGTACCGTACTTAAACAATTTATTTGCAATGCACAGAACTCTAATCTTGTAATATTTTCTTCTGACTCTGCTTCCTTCTTTATTTCTTTTTCTTTTCTCCCTCAGCGTCGGCTCTGATGTACCTCCACAAGAAGAGGATCATCCACAGAGATCTGAAGCCAGAGAACATTGTGCTGCAGCAGGGAGAGAAGCGAGTGAGTTAAAGACCCTGTGAACCATATTGTTATGGCAAATACACCCAAACCACAACAAAGGGACTTTTTGCCTCCGTGCGGGTTATGTGGAATAAGTAGAAGACACTCGTCTCTCTCACATGTCCACATGTTTACCCTCACGCTGAATACTTAATGTGGAAAACTCAATATTTTAAACTAGTACTTGCAGTTACAAGGAACTTTTGGGATCAACTTGCTCTTACTTTCCTCTGTGGGCTCTCTTTATTTTGTCCATTATGTAACAGATCATAGCATGTGATCCTCGGGATGCAGCAGAGTGAAGGATGTTGTATAACCGAGGGCAGACTTATTAAAGAGGTTATATATTCATGTTTATGCACTCACTGCAGTCTTTATGGAACCGGAGCCAAACAAACTTTTATCTGTGTTAAGTTTATAGTTTTTCATGAACTCTTGTTTTTGTCTTGCGTACGAGAGAAACAGTAAATCCAACATACAGACTTAGTTTCTGGTGTGGGAGGTTGGTATAAATAAATGAACAGGGACAAAAAAGGTCAAAAGTAAATTTTCACTCATGTAGTTTCCCAGGATTTAAAGGAATAGTTCAGTACCACGCACATATCTGCACATTTAATTAAAAGCTGCAGCATCCAGTTGACTGAGCTTACGAAGGAATGTAAACAAAAGAAAGAGCTGACGTAAAAAATCTGCTTACCAGCACCTGTACAGCTTTTTTTTTTAACAACAAAAAACATTCTATTAAAAGTATTTAAACATGATTTTTCCGCTTTATGGAGGTTTTTTACTAAACGTTTCTTTGCTTGAGCAGTTACAAAAGTGGCATTGATCCACCAGAAAACGAATATGCTTTCCAAGAATTTCTCAAAATGTCAAAATATACCACAAACTAGAAAAGCACTCGGAGGGCACAGACCTCCGCCAAGCAGCTCATGTCCACCCATTAGGGCTGGTCTGAATAGCAATTTCTGTGCAAGTTATCTTGCTAACAGACAGACAGACAAACGCCGGCAAAAACATAACTAAAGGTGTATTAGAATTTAAAGCTGCAGCATCCAGTTGACTGAGCTTACAAAGGAATGTAAACAAAAGAGAGAAACAGATAGCTGAGCTAAAAAAAAAATCTGCTTTCCGGCACCTCTACAACTCACTAATTTACATGTTATGCTTTTTTTTATTTATTCCCCAACAAAAACAAATCTATGAAAAGTATTTAAACATTGGGTGCCCAGATAGCCTAGCAGTTATGTCATGTGACCCACGTGCAGAGGTGTAGCGGCTGTGCCAGGTTCAAGTCTGACCTCGGCCATTTACCGCATGTCCTTCCCTACTCTCTCCCGTTTCTAACTCTATCCACTGTCCTGTCCAATAAAGGCATGTAAAGGCCAAAAATAAACCTTAAAAAAGTATTTAAACATGAATTTTCCGCTTTATGGAGGTTATTTACTAGACTTTTCTTTTTGGCTTGAGCAGTTACAAAAGTGGCCTTGATCCACCAGAAAACAAACAAGAATTTCCCAAAATGTGATAATATACCTTTAATTTGTCCATTTGTAGGTTCTTGACCTTACTATACTGTACTATAAAGTGTCTTGAGTTGACTGACACACTTTTAATAAAATTGAATTGAGTTGTGATTATAGGAATCTATTTTATTTCTTTGCTTAGTTGATCCACAAGATTATAGATCTCGGCTATGCTAAGGAGTTGGACCATAGCAGCCTTTGCACGTCATTTGTTGGAACGCTCCAGTACTTGGTAAGTAATTACCGTTGACACATTTACATTCACCCTCCTCACCACATTCTGGTCAGTAACAGCTGAACCTGCATGTTTTTTCTTTGACTTCTTTCAGGCTCCAGAGTTCATTGAGAGGAAGAAGTACACAGTCACTGTGGACTACTGGAGCTTTGGGACTTTGGTGTTTGAGAGTATCACGGGATTTCGGCCTTTTTTACCAACCTGGCAACCTGTTCCCTGGTAATTTTTTCAAAAATTCTTATACTTAGAAAAACTTACTGTTTACTTACTTAATACAGTCTGGTTTAATAAACTGAACAATGATGTTATTTAATGTTCAGCAATGATAAGTTTCGTGGCAGGTAATTGTTTTTGTTACGTGACTGGATTTTAATGCTCAGGGAATCCAGAAATAAACATCAGCTTTTAAAGAATTGCAGGATATGTGGTTTTGTGCCAACGTCAATGTCCCTCGTTCCTCACCATGAAACTAAAGGGGCGTCTGCTTTACACAAAGCAACAACACTTTCCCATAATTGCAGAAACTCTGTCTCTGTGTATCAGGTCAGACTTTACCACAATCAAATTGAGGATAAAATGGACAACAAATAGCCCACTCATAAAAAAAGAAATTTAACTCCAAACCAAATAGTTTTCTCTTATGTAATCCATCTGTATGCTTTTCAGGCACAATAAACTCAGCCTGAAGCATGTCGATGACATTGTCGTCTACGAGGACCTATCAGGGGAAGTCCGCTACTCCAAACATCTGCCACAACCCAACAACCTAAACAGGTGACATTATGTGTGACGCACAAACGCACATGCACATGAAAATGATCATTTAAGACTCCTATTATCTCGGTCTGATGCGGTTTTGTTGGCAGTCTGTTATTAGAGAAGATGGAGAGTTGGCTGCAGCTGATGCTGAGGTGGTCTCCTGAGGAAAGGGGCAAAGACAGAAAGGCTACACCCAGCGACTGCTTCTCCCAGCTGGAGCTCATACTGCAACTCAAGGTTAAATGAGAAATTTTTTAATTTATTCTTTCTTTTCTCCCATGTGGGCACACTGTGATGAGAAAAAACAAGGCTTTGAATTTGTGTTCCTCGAGGTGAAGCTGTAATTAAAGGCAACCTTTATAACTTTTAAAGAGCCCCACCAGTCAAAAATAAGTTTTATTTACCTTGGTAACACGTCCATATGGTGTTTTTCATATGCTAGAAGACATAAAATGAGTGAAAAAAGCAGTCAGCACCATTGCTGAGCATTTCCACCTTTGACTATCTCAAAAACAACAACTTCTATATACACCGATCAGGTATAACATTATGTCCACCTGCCTAATATTGTGTTGACCCTATGTGGTCAAAAAAGCTCTGAACCATTAGGCATGGACAAGAGGACCTCTCAGGGTGTCCTATGGGGTCTGGCACCAGGACGTTGGCAGTGGATCCTTTGGGTACTCTGGCTTGTGCAGTGGGGCCTCTGTCAATCAAACTTGTTCCACTGCATCCTGTTGATGCTTGATTAGAATGGGGTCTAGGAAGTTTGGAGGTCAAATCAACATCTTGGGCCATTGTCATGTTCCTCAAGATGTTCCTGATTGTTTGATGTCTTTGTCATGTGGTGGGGTGCATTTTCCTGCGTTGGTAGGCCAGTGATATTTAGGATTTCCATTTGCATTTGGGTGTCTAAGTCTCATCAACACGGATGCCAAAATCCAAGGTTTTCCAGCAGAACACCACATAGTACCAATATGATCAGTGTTATTCACTTCACCTGTCAGTGGTCATAATGTTGTGGCTGATTGGTTTATGTAACTTTTATATACAGAGATGAGTTTTGAGTGGACAAATCAGTCACCACAGGGGGACTTTAAAGTTTGATACAATCTGAGGTAATTGTGCATCTTTTTTTTTGATTGCTTAAATCAGTACATTTACATTTAGTTCTGTCTTCTTGTCCTCTGTCCGTCTTTGTTCCCTCAGCTGGTTCACGTCCTGAACATGATGTCCGCTAAGATCCTCACATACTCGGTCTCGGATGATGAGACTGTGGCCAACCTGCAGCTGAGAATAGAAAAAGACGCCAACATCCCGGCGGCCAACCAGGAGCTGCTGCTGGAGGCGGGGATCGCCTTGGAGCCTAATGGGCTGGTCATGCAGTGCGCCATAGATTACGCAGTAATGTCTAACATAAACACTGTACAACGCTTTGGCAGAATGTTCAGCAGAAGAATGTGATGATGTATTGAGTCAGATTATTATTCTCATCTGTAGGAGTTGGATGGGCGACGAACAGACTTGCCTCTGGTCTTCTTGTTTGATCGTTCGTCTTGCAATTATGAACCCCAGTTTGCTCCTCGAACGCTTCCTGAAAATATCCGCTTTGCCCGTGAGTATGAAACTTATTTCTCTGTCAACTCAGGATATTAAAATCATCAATTAATTATTTATTTTTGTCGACCGGGCTAGATGTGTATTGTGTTAGGATTCCTGTAGTAGTGTTACATTCGGCTTTTGCTGCATACAGATTGTAAACAAGTAGTGGAAGAATCTGTGCAATATCAATGGGTCTTATAGGTTTTTTGTACGTATAGCATAACACTGGGCAATATTGTTATTTTGCACATTCAGAGGAATTCATACAATATCTTGAGTTTCTACATATAGAAGAATCTGTACAATATCAACAGTACTTATGTATATTGTGTGTTAATTCCTGTTTTCTACTCGTTTTACACTATTGTCTTTGTTGCTGTAACACTGCAAATGTCCCTGCTGTGGGATTAATAAAGCATTATCTTATCTTAATCTTATTTTAACAAAAACGTATTTTATATTTTGCTCAACAAGGTCGTATCATATACAGATAGTTATATCACAGACAAACAAACATTGTAGGCCTTAAAAACTCAAGTTTACCTTTGAAGATAACTTTAGTAATAATAATAACTTTATTTATAAAGTGCCTTTTAAAAAAAAAAAGAGTTTACAAAGTATATCACAAAAGAAAAGAGGAATACTCAGGAAGAACATTGAACAACAGAAGGCTGGTCTGTCCAAACATGATAAAAGATTTTCAAAGTAAATTAGTACAACACCACCCGATAAAATCAGAAATTGCCACATTCAAGTAAGCAAAAGAAGAGGTGGAATAAAAGAAAAATAGAGGGTAAAACCATAAAGGAAAGGCTAAAAAATAATAGTAGTAATTGTAAATGAGTAAAATAAATAAATAAATACATACATACATAAGTAAAGAGTAAAAGAGAATAAAATGAACAATGAAATAAAGTTTTTAAAATACAAATGGATATAGAATATAACTTTAAGCTTATATGAGCTGCAGATCTTATTCTGAATTGCAGACCCTGTAGACAAAAGGTAGTTTACGACTGTAAGCTGTTAAACTTGGTTGAATACATCCTTTCCTCATATCTAACTGTGCGTTCCTGTCTTCTATTTCTCATAGAAACCGACCCAACGAAGCCCCTGGCCTACAGCAGTCTGAGGAGGACTTGTGGCCAGGCGTGGCACACCATCCGCTCTCTGAAGGAAGACTGGCAAAGACTGCAGCAGGGCCAGAAAGCCGCCATGTAGGACACACGCCAATGCACACACACACACACACACACACACACACACACACACACACACACACACACACACAAACTCCCACCTGCACATGCATCTGTTTGCAAATAAATATCTTCTCTGCTTTCTTTCAGCATGAGCCTGCTGAGGCACAACTCTTCACTGTCCAAACAGAAGAACGAGATGGTGTCAATGCACCAGAGACTCACGGCCAAACTGCACTTCTTCACCACCAGCCTTCACATTGACATGGACAAATACCAGGAGCAGACAGCCACCGGGATTGGTACAACGTTATGTTTGTGAATAGCAGGAAATTTGCACTAAAGTTACATTTAGAAATCAGAAGTTGCACATCTGAAGCTTTTACATCCAGCATAATCTCTTTATCCAGACTTAACTGTGTAGAAGAATGCAATCTGACTTATGATTAATGTATCTCTAGCATCTGAGAAACTGGTGGCTGTGTGGAGGGAGATGGAGCAAACCGCTATCAGCTGTGGTCAGGTATGCTTGAGTGTGTTTTTGTGCAAGTAAAGAATATTCCCATGTGCTTTAAAAAAAAGACTAAAATGCACGTGTTGGTGTCCAGGTCAAGGTGCTGGAACTGGAGGAGGAGATGATGCAGCTGCAGCCAGACATAGTGGATGTGCAGAGGCAGCCGTGGAGAAGCGGAGAGGCCTTGGACACGCTGTAAGTCTGAACCAAACTTCACCGTAAGAATAACAGAAAGAGCTGCTCTGTGATGTCCGACTCTGCTCTGTTCCCCCTCTTTGATCCGCAGCGAAGGAAAAGCCATGGAGCTGTTCCGCAAACTCCGAGAGAAGCCCAGAGGTTTGGATTTTTCTTGCTTCAGCTCGCTTCTTATTTAACGCTCGTCACGGTGCCTGCGAGTGAAAATAAACTTCATTCTCCTGGTTTTCCTTCCTTTTTCCCTTCCCTCCGCTCAGACCAGAGGTGCCCAGGAGACAGTCAGGAAGTGGTTCGTCTGGTGCTCCAGGCTGTGCAGTTCTACGAGAGGAAGCTCCGAGATTTCTACACACACCTCAGGTACTCGCACGCGAAGCACCACATACTTTTATTAAACTCTGAAAGTAATTCCAACTGCTGAACTTCCATGTGGGATTTGGATTTGGTGCCAGTTTACAGACATACTTACTGTATTAAAGTGACTTTATCAAAGGTCAGGGCATGATTTATTGTTTGTATACAGACAAATAATCAGCCCCTACAATGCACGATGAACACATTTGTCAGTGTCAAAATATTAGTTGCATGGCTTCAATTAATCACAAAACTGACATCCGACTCTTTAATTGCAAACTGGGCCAAAAACCATTAATTAAAGGCTCTAGACACTGACACTGGTGCTTTGAGTTTGTGCCTGGTGAACCTTTTTCATTGCATATCATAGCAGGAAAGACAAAAGTGAAACTCTTTATTAGGCTCCCTTGGATCAAGTGTCCCTGTATGCCAAGATAGTAAACACAAAAGCACTATTAGGAGACTGGACATAACTTCTGTGTTTTCTGGAATGGGACAACACAATTTCTAGTCTCTGAAATGCATTAAGTGAAGTGGCAGTGTGGGTCTGTTTCTGTTAATCCTGCTTCGTTCTTTTGAAGAGTCAGATTTGCTTTCATTTGATAACCATTTGGTGCTGCAATATGTGGGGCAAAGACAGATAGCATGACACTGATTACTGAGCAGTGAGGTGTGATGTTTGAAAGTATATGTAAAGTAGTTTTCAGCACATTTTGAACTTCCAATACTCATACTACCATACTACACCGATCAGCCACAACATTAAAACCACTGACAGGTGAAGTGATTAACATTGATCATATTGGTACTATGTGGTGTTCTGCTGGAAAACCTTAGATTTTAACATCCGTGTTGATGAGACTTAAGACACCCAAATAAACATTGTCCCAGAACAAGCACACTCCCTCATGCAAATGGCAATCCCAAATGTCACTGGCCTACCCCCGCAGGAAAATGCACCCCACTACATGGCAAGAACATCAAACAATCAGGAACATCTTGAGGAACATGACAATGGTCCAAGATGTTGATTTGACCTCCAAACTTCCTAGACCCCATTCTGATCAAGCATCAACAGGATGCAGTGAAACAAGTTTGATTGACAGAGGCCCCACTGCACAAGCCAGAGTACCCAAAGGATCCACTGCCCTGGTCCTGGTGCCAGACCCCATAGGACACCCTGAGAGGTCCTCTTGTCCATGCCCAATGGTTTTGCGCAGTTATGACCACAGAAGGGGGGCCAACACAATATTAGGCAGGTGGTCATAATGTTATGCCTGATCGGTGTATATGTAAGTGGTTTTCAGCACATTTTGAACTTCCAATACCCATACTTCCATACTATAGTATATACCAGCATAAATGTCCCAATAAATTGTATGTCAAATGCATTGTGCCAAGAATTCCAGGATATCCTACAATATATGGTTGCATTTTGTAGAATGCACACCAACATGCTTTTTTGGCCATTTTGACTCACAATTCTCTGCGTCACACACATCACACTGTCTCACGTGAGTATAAGCAAGCTTGAGCCACCAAGGTGGATATATGAGCAAGATCAAAAGTTTAAGCTCAGTAACATGATAGTGAAGTGTGTCCCAATTGTGTGCATGTTGAATGCAACAGTGTGTAATTTGTAAGGGCAGCTGCAGGACGTACTGAAAGAAAAAGACAAAGTTTGTCATTTAGAAAGCAGGGATAGTTCCTGTTTGGCCTGTGTTGAAAGCAAGAACTGGAATGTTGGGCCTTGATTCAACAGAATGCTGTTTGAATAAAGAGAAAATTTATGAATGGAGCGAGTTAGTGAAGCAGCATGTACAATCCCAGCAACCTGGAACTAGTGCATCTAAAATGATTCTAGCTGCTTTTTATTATATGAATTATACATTATCCTGCTATGACAAACTAAAATGTGTAGTTTTGTTTGGAAACATTTAAGGTTGGAATAAAGGGCATTTTTTGCAGCACATATGTTGAAATGCCAATGCAGGAAAAGCACAAGTGTAAATAAAAGCTCCCCTAATATTTCTATTTAAACCTGACTTTACCAAAGCTCCCCAATCCATTATTGTTATTAGCCACATATTTGCTTTTCCTGCTTTGACAAGTAAAATACTTTTCTTGAAAAATGTCTGTAGAAACAAACATAACTGTCTGATGTGCACTCACCCACTCAGCCCTAAGAGGAGCTCTAATGAGGCAGAATAAGTGAAAACACTCACACTGGTGACCTATTAACATTTAACTGTAATGTAATGGCAAGGTGTTAGTGACACATACAAAACTATTATATTTATAACAGTGTGAAAAGTCACAACCTTTTATTAATTAAGGTTTTCTTTTAAAAAGTATGTCATCCAGTCTGCGGTCACTGTTTCTTTCCAGTGTCATTAAGACATGGTTGTGGATGCTCAAATAATTCCTGTTTGCAGCTTGGTAACTCCAAAATCCTCTTTTTGGGTGTGTCGTTGCAGTAAGACAGCCGTGTGCCGTCAGCGTGTGATGGAGCTGCTGCCGAAGGTGGAGGGCGGGGTGCAGAAAATGGCGGAGAGCGAACAGGTCCTGATGACTCTGCAGGAGAAGCGGCAGAGGGAGCTGTGGTTCCTGCTCAAAGTGGCCTGTGTGAGGATGCATGAACTGTTCACAGACACACATAGGCTACTGTCAAATAGTCCAAAAGAAATTTACATCCTGGGCTTTTCTTAAACACTTCTCATGACTCTTCACATCAAGGTCAAGAAAAAATGTTTACCAAGGCGTAGAAAAAGACAACCATGGTACGAAGGAAATGCTACTTACCCTTTGGCTATGTAATCGTGATATTGGATGTTTTTTGTGAGGGTCTGAAATGGAAGTTGCATTGCTTTTAATGCTGCTGCAGCTATGTGTTCTGGGATGGCATTATCTCCTTTCATCTTGCAAAGGATGAACCAGTGTATCCTCAGCTAAAGGAGATTTTTAAAAAAGTAACCACTGAAGCACTGTTTTCGTACCATTTAGAGAGTTCGTCTAGCTCTCACAGTGGCTGCCACTTTGATCATTTGGTGTCATTTCACTCAGTTAGGAACCTTGATAAGCAAAAAGACAGTTGGACTGCAACCGAAGTTAGTCCCAGTTAAGCTCCCCTTTAGGGATTCCTGCTAATTGCATATAATTGTGTATCATGTTTTCACCACACACAAGCCCAGTCAGAAGCATAACTGTAATATTTGTTTTGTAATATCTCCCATCGTAAGCAGGTGCAGTAGATTGTATTAACGTAGACAGAATAAAGTGCGTCTTCTTGTCTTGTGCAGAGTAAAGTTCGCAGCCCGGTGAGCGGGAGTCCTGATGCATTACGAACACCTTCATCAGTGCCCCCTCTGCTGACGCCCAGACACAGCTTACAGCAGTTGTGAGTGCACTTTTAAACACACACATACCACACACTGGGGTTTGAGAAAGGGTTTACCATACATACACAGGTGTTTTTATAATGCAGCTTTTTGGGGCGACCAATGTGGCTAGGGTTCATACCACATGGGTGTAAATACTTTCAAGTCCACATTTTGATTCCCAGCCCTCTAGCATTTCCCTGCTCCCTTTCCCAAAATGTCTTGTCTCTCTCAACATTCACTATTAAAAAATTATTTTCAGGGTGCCCCGATAGCCTAACGGTTATGTCATGTGACCCAAGTAA
>OMNN01101205.1:21452-49933 GCA_900302755.1 Chromis chromis
CCCTTTAGGGATTTCTGCCAATTGCATATAATTGTATAATTTTTTTCACCACACACAAACCCAGTCAGAAGCATAACTGTAATATTTGTTTTGTAATATCTTCCATCGTAAGCAGGTGCAGTAGATTGTATTAACGTACACAGAATAAAGTGCGTCTTCTTGTCTTGTGCAGAGTAAAGTTCGCAGCCCAGTGAGCGGGAGTCCTGATGCATTACGAACACCTTCATCAGTGCCCCCTCTGCTGACGCCCAGACACAGCTTACAGCAGTTGTGAGTGCACTTTTAAACACACACTGGGGTTTGACAAAGGGTTTACCATACATACACAGGTGTTTTTATAATGCAGCTTTTTGTTTTATTTACACCCATGTGGTTCATACCACATGGGTGTAAATACTTTCAAGTCCACATTTTGATTCTCGGCCCTCTAGCATTCCCCTGCTCCCTTTCCCAAAATGTCTTGTCTCTCTCAACATTCACTATTAAAAAATAGTTTTCAATATATATTATATCTTTTTCAATGCATTTTGGTCTTTCATCCACACAACAATGCAGTTGTGGCTCATTGAAAACAGCTTTTGGACAGCTCCTTCCACATTTAGGATTTTCAGAATCTCTGTTTGCTGTGTTTACATGCAGACAGGGAAAAACAGAGTTTTTGGCAGAGTCTGTGCTTTTCTCAGTTGTTTGCATGAGGTGTTACTCTTTAGTTTATTGAAGAACAGCAGCGTCAGAATCAGTCCACACCTATGACTTCCCCTTTTCTTCGATGCACCATTGTTGATAGCTTTTTCCTAGGTTTCTGTTTGGCCAAAAGACTTTAGGGTTATATCATCGAGTGATGGTTTGGCATATTCTTGTCAGCGCCGCAGTCATGTTTTTGTGTTTTCATGTGGACAGGATTTTGTTTATAGAATGGAGAAGGAGAAAAACAGTTTTAAATCAACGTGTGGACGAGGGCTGATGCCACTCATGTGCTAAACCTCCTGAACCCCAAACAGTTTCTGGGTGTTATTTTTTGTTCCCATCACATTTTTACTAACACATGTTTCAGTGTAATATAAAGTCCAGGCACAACCGTGGCTACGAGAAGAGAGAACCCAAAATGTGTTCTGTGCAGTATAAAAAAATTAGAATGCCATTAGTCATAAAAAAAAGTCAAATTTCTTCATTTTACAAAAACTAAAAAAACTAAAACAAGACATACAACAAGCGCTCAATCAATTCTCAAGGTATTATCAATACTGGAAAAAAGAGGTGGCTCTAGATACTATAGATATTTTACTACGTTACGACATTTTTAATTTGTTTACATACTTGTCTCCTGTCTTCTCTCTGTAAACACAGCCTGCAGTTCAGCTGAAAAGTCACCTATTTTTTTTCTTACAAAATCTGGTGACAAAATAGTTTATATCTGGCAAACATTTCACAGACAGGTATAGAATAAAGTGATTTTTATTAAATTTTACTATTTGAAGGTTAGATTTGGTTTTCCAATAACCACACATCATCCATGATTAGTTCAAGGACTGCTGGAAAGATGAAAATCAAACAATTCTTTATATTTTTACAGTTTCTGGCTCAGAGAAATGATGTTGTTTTGGTAATTTTTCTACCAGCTGTTGAGTTTTGGGGTTCACAGGGTTAATGTTAGTCAGGGATGAAAATCCACTTGACTTGACATTTCTTGTTATATCTGCTGACCATTTAAGTTATGAGAGCTTTCCTTGTATACTCATGATTTTCCACAAACCAACCTATAGTTCACACTGAGACTGTCCAGTTTTCTTGAAAGACAGATTCACAGAAACTTTCAGAAGGCACAAACATGTGTTCTGTTGAACTTATCAAAGCCAGAAGTAACATCTGCATGAATAACTGGGTGTGTCTGCAGGGATGAGTCTCTCGTGGAGGAGAGCAGGACGTTTGAGAGTCGCTTCCAGAGTTTGCTGCAAGACACCATCCAGGAGACGGAGAGCAGTATGGATGTATGTACACACTCGCAGTTGTCTCACTCTGATGCCAACCAGTCGCCTGCTGTGTGTTAATGACCGTTTTTATTGTTTCTCTCTGAACAATATGTGAAGCAATTAAAAAACAGAACGTTTTGTTTTTGTCGTAGATGCTGAGGGAGTGGACGTGGCTGAATGGAGGCCAGAGTTTCTCCAGCGACCTCTCCTAGACTGGGTTTCATTCTTAGCTGCGGTACTCTGCTGCCTCCATGTGGATGGGATGTCAAACTACATGGACAGCTGCTCAGTCTGACTGTGAATTGAGTAGTAGCTGCTGGCACATATTTACTTAATGAGATTACAGACTCTTGTCTGACTTTGTAGGGATCAAAAGGATAAATGCTTCCAACCTGTAGTGCACTGAAGCAAACTGTATCGCTCATTAGGATTAATGTCAGAGAGATTCATTAGAGTGTGATCTCATTTATCTAATGTTTTTGTAGCTTTGATAGAACATTTTGAGAAAAAACTGCACTTCATTATACACATCAACAATTTCACAGGTATTGTTGTATCAGATGATTCTAAAATAACAACAGGTCTGTAAGAACGTACATTCCTACGGTGCTATTCATTATGACAACTTATGATTCATCACATCCTTTTTCTTCCCGTGACTTAGAAACTGTTCCCCCCCCTCTGCCATCGAGGAAGTTCTTCTAATCTGTTAAATGTACCTCGAGGAGAGAGGAGGCTCTTGGAGGAGTTTAGAACACAATTTCTAACACAATTGCATCCTCCTCTCATGTCCTAGCTGGGAGGAGCTAGTCCGTAAGAAACAACATGTTAGCATCACAAAAAGCAGCCGTACAGCCTCAGATCTCCCTTAAAACCCTAAAACAGCTGACACACATTATCTTTAAACTTACATCTAATTTGGTGAATGTAAATATGTAAAAAATGTTTTACTGAGATTGTAAGGAGAAATATTTCCGTCTTGGGTTTGGAACTATTTTTTGTTGAACTTCGGTAACCACAGATTGTATTTTAGAACTTATGTACATTAATCTTAAGCACAAAATTGTATTTTAGTAATATTCTAAAATTGTCCTGACCCTGAACTGGAGCTCTGGGCCTTTTTTTAAATTTTTATTTTTTTTATTTTAGATTTTATTGTAGTAAGACAATCATTTAACAACATGGGCGACATTTGTAACTAAAATGTTGTTGCTGAATGACTGCATGATACTTCAGCTGTTGATAAAAATGGAGGTTAGACACAATAACAGGAGCATCTGTAACTCATGGTGCAGTTTCGTTACAGGTGTTGGAAAATATATGTTAAATTTTTGTTGAGGTTGGGTATTTGGTCGGATGATGAACATGATTTACTGTCTCAACTGTAACTGATTTTTATGCATGTCTTTGTCCTTCTAAAACAATGCAAATGCAAAAATAGTCACATTTATGTAGTAGTTGTAACAAAACTGTGAAAATAGCTGCAAAACTGACTTAACTAGTATTTATTGGTAGTAATTCATTAATATTGAGCTTTTACTCGGTTCAATATGGCGCAGCTTTGTCATGATTATTTTCACATTTTGCCTCAATGCTGCACCTCCTGTTCCTTCCTAATCCCAACAACTGGAGACAGTATAGATCCTAATATGTTAAATAATGTTAAGTGTCTGTTGTGTATGTGTACAGACCTTATGCTGTTAAAATTGTAATGTCAGAAAAGCTGAATTGTAGATGTTTCTATCATAATTTCTAAAAGAAAACTGAATTTTGTATCTTGTAAATGGTGTTTTCTTTGATTTATTTCCATTTTTATGGGAATGAGGGCACTGGTTTACCTTTCCTTTCACATAATAAACATCAGAGAAAACACACAACCCGTCAAGATCATAGTGTTTGACATTCTTTATTCCATTTATTCAATAAAATCAGTTTGAGGTCCTAACTGTCGACTAACTCTCCTATACAAAGCACAGCATAAAGTGAAATGTAGTGGTAAAGGTTGAACAGGTACAGGACACAAAACATGACAAGACAAAGAGGTGACACAGAGATCCAAATTGCCATCGGCCCATTTTACCAAACAGGACCTGAAAAAATAGATATTTAGGCAACTGAGGGTTCACAGTTAATAACTGTGTTACTGAGGTCAACTGGTGGAATCAGAGTCAGTCCGCTCAGTCTGAGAAGCGTGACCCGTCTTTTCCAGCCTCTATTGCATCTGTTTACAGTCACTGTACTTGTCAATATGACAATGAAAAGTCAGAAAACTTCCCTCCAGCCTTAAAAGCATGCAGCAAAACCACAATATACCAAAACAAGTATCCTCTAATAATCCTACTAACGTCTTAAACCCAGAGTATATCTGAACCCAACTTGGCTGACCACGCAGTCCGAATAAAAAGGTGCTTCAAATCTTGTTTCAGAGAGAACACGGATATGCTTGAGACACAAATGCTCTTTTAAAAGTGCACTTTGTGTGGTCAAACTGGTCATAAGTAGCACATCATTGGAGAACAGCAGTTCTGCATGAATTTCCCACTGAGAAGTCTGTTCTTTTGTTGTATTCTGATGCTCAAAAACCATTTGTGCGAACTGTAAGTGTTGTACAATTAAAAGGAAATAATGCGTGATTCTTTTTAAAGTTACAGTACTGGAGGTCTTGGAGGCTGCTCAGGGATTCAGGGTTAAGGCCAAAGAATGTGTGCATCTGTGCGCATAAGTGTACAGGACTCAGAGGGAAGATGTGTTTTTACGTGTCGCTGAGTGGACCTTTGCCGTGTCGTCACATTTGGGCTCTTTATTCTTCTCCTGTGTTGCTCTCCTCCTCCTCCTATCTGTCTTTACGCCTCCAGCTCGAAGCCCATGCCCACTTTGTGTCCGCCTCCGTTCACATTCTTCCCGTCAATCAGAGCCGAGAGGGTGAGCTTCACTCCTGCAGAGACGTGCGATAGATTAAGCGGCCGTACGGATGATCTGTGGGTTGTTTTTGAAAACATATTTTAAAAAGTCAATCAGCTCACCTGTCCTGAGGGTATGTGAGTATCCAAGTCCAACGAGGCAGGCGTTGTTGACCTTGGTCTGTGAGAAGAAACACAACATCACGGACAGGTGAGATGATCATGAACGCAGCACAAAATTGGGTTATATAATTTAAATCCTATATATGAATACATCAGCCTCGGGTCAACAACTGCAGAGGAGTTGGATGATGGTGCTTCTGAAGTATGTGATGTAGAGAGTGTAGGATTTAGGAGTTTTTGGCTCTGGGAAAGACAACGTTAGGTTTGAAATATCAGCAACTATCGGATCCTGGAACATTAATAGAAAAAGATCCCACCAAGAGGCTCACATTCTGGGGTTTTGTGAAATATCTGGACAACTACGGGGCATATTATCATATTCTGTACACATGTTCACTCATGTCAAATAGTTTATCATCAAATACCTGCAAAGCTAATGACATTTTCATCAGAATCAGCTCTACCTTGTGTTTAGTGCTAATAAGCTAATCTTGTGATGCCAAAACAGCAAACATAGTGAACAATTTTGTGCCCATTAAGCTCAAACCAGAGCCTATTGGATGTGTTCATGTAGTTCTGAGGTCAGCTCTTACAGACACGGAGGAATCCTTATCCAGCTGGTATTTGGCTCCAATTCCAAAGCGTGTGTTGTTGCTGCCTGCTGTCCAGGCCAGATGGACCGCTGTCTCCAAGTTGCTGTTCACCTTTTGGTAAATGGAGCCACCGAACTCTGTGCCGTCGTTACTGAAACACAGCGCCAACAATACAATTTAAGACCTGAGGAAAAATACAAAGACACAAACTTTAAGACTTCCGTTTCCTGCTTGTCTGTCCTAGGATGTGATGACTCACACGTGGGTATGAAGCTGGAAGTCACCAGCCTGGCGTCCAAGGGCAAAGTTGTTCTGAGTCAGTTTGGATTTGGCAGTGTCGAAAGCCAGCTGGTAACCGGCCAGCCAGCCCTCGTAGCCCAGCACAGCAGCTGCGTGGACAGTGGGACCCGCCATGTCGAAGTCCAGGTCACAGCCCACATTCATAAAGTCCCGCTTGTAGCCGGTCTTCAGTTTGGCACTCTTCTTGCTAAAGGAAGTCATTGAGATAGTAGGACTGCATTATTAATATCCCTATAATATACTGTATATCTGCAATGACTGACTAAACTATTAACTTTGCGGTAAATCTATTTAAGACATGAACAAGGTTGCTTTTACCCGGTGTTGGGCACAAATGACGTGTCCAGACCGAGCTTCAGACCCTGAGCCAGCTGCAGACAGGAGACACATGTGATTAATATAAATATATTAATATTCAATTTAAACATGCTGTTTAAAATGACTAATATCTTGTTTCTCTGACTCCACCTGGTCCTCCATGGTGACTTCTGTGGTGAGAGTGTTGTCTGTGTTCCATTTCTGGTTGAAGCTGAGGCCCAGCTCTTTCACTTTGTACTTGGTCTCCAGGTGGCCTCCTGACTTCCCCGTGTCTGTGTTGTTGGAGCCAGAGGTGGCAAACTCCTGCAGGATAAAGATGGACGGTGTAATGAGGGGAGAGATGGAAGATGAGGTGGAAAGGGAAGCAGAAAGGCATATTAGAGCTACAGCTACAGAAACTACAGGCAGAGGGGATGAGAGTGCATACAGGGAAAAGATGAGAGAAGCAAGCATTGCTTCTTTGCATTTACTCTGCCACACAATCCCTGTCAGGTTTGCAGGCCGTTTATTGAAAGAATGACTACACCTTAGAGATGGAGAAATGAGTTGGGAAGGAAAATCTAGGCAGGACTGTGAGGGAGAGGTTGGTTGTGGGTGTTTTTTTTTCATTATCAGTGCTGTTACGGCTGCAGTTGGGGTAATGCTGGGACTTAGACGAGCTACCACTGCAAAGAAACAGTTGGCAGGAAGCCTGCATACATCATCTGTCTGCACACAAACACACAACCGCCATCACTTGCCTACCCTGCAGTGCACCTGTGTTTAATCATTACTTATTCACACACACATACACTCTCTGTCTCTCTTACCATCTGACAGGAGAGTCCAAAGAAGAAGCAGAAAAAAAGAGAAAAGAGAGGAAATTAGGGAGAACCACACAGAGTTTACACGAGGAAATGTATCCGCTCACTGGGAAAATGAAAAGCAGAAGCTTGGAAACAGAATGACAACATTTACAGTGTTTTTCTCAGTGAGTTTTGTGGCATGTGGAAAACTCTGTGTGCAAGTGCTCATTTATGGTTTTACTATGGCAACAGGTTTATAGCAACACAGACACACAGCATGTCTGAAGCTAAACACTTCTTCTTCCTTCTTCCCATTCTGATACAGCACGTTGCTTCAGAAACGAGAGTCAGGGGTAAACTCAACGGGCAGACAGTGTTTCTCTGCTGACTCTGTGTGTAGCACATGTCAGGCACACTCTGACATGAAGAGCTGCAAAGCAGTGAGTCAGCCATTTGATCTTAGCACTCAGAGAGGCCTGAAGTTGAAATTTAAACACATCGGGGCTCAAGGAGACGACAGTAATACTTACAACACCACTCTGAGACTTGGTCTTAACATCTAGCTTCAGCACTCCGTAGCCTGGGGAGAAAGGAAATCCCAGAATTAAAATAAAACTACAAAGAAGGGCTACAAAAAGAAGGGCTGGAAAAATAAGCTACATCCTGGTGCTGCACAGTATGGTTCTAAAAGCTGCAGGAAGAATAAACAGCCATGACACAAAGTAAGAAATCTCTAGTATGACCTCTCAGCTTCTGCCCAAACATTTGCAATGAAAAAGCAACATCGACAGCATTTGTTGACTTACCATAGCCCTTATTGAAGATGTCTTTGGCAGATTTTCCCAGGTCTGAGTATGCCGGAGGGACAGCCATTGTGCCTGAGGAGACAGACATATTCACATCAGTAAAACACACATACAAAAACACATTTCACTGCATTAACCTGACTGATGCTTTGTTACTATAAAGGGATACTCCAGCAATTTAGTAAATGCACCTCCACAAAGTTGAGGAACTTGCAAGAGATCTTTTTTATTTTTAAGTCTGTGAAACAGAGGCTGAAATATCCAGATTTTTAGTCTCTAGCATGGGTCTCTAGAGCACATATTTCCCATGATGCATCTTTCATTAGACCGTTCCTACCTCAAACACCCACATCTTTCATTCTCCTCCAGCTCTGTTAAACATATGAAGCCCAAACTGAGACAATCCTGCCCCATAAATATAGATTTTATGCTAATTTCATTGCAGCACAGACTTGAGTGTTGCTCCCAATGAGGACTAAACTAATCTGACAAAATCAGTGGAGTGCCCCTTTAAATCAAAATGCTTCAAACAGAGACAAACTGAACACTACGCTGCATCTTTGTGGCAGTTGAGCAGTGCAGCCCAGAGAGCACTTCCAAGGATAACAGGTTAAGAAGCGTTGCAGGTAGCGTTTTCTACCAAATATTTACTTGCAAACAATCAGTACACATCAGCACAGCAGGAGCGGGGTCTGGTAATACCCAGCGTCTCTCCTCCCCCCTCTGTCTTCCATGTAAATCCTATTGATCGCCTAGCAGCAGTCCATTAGCAAGCAGCAGAGGTTGTTAAACTAACAGAGCCGATTCTCTAGTTAGGAGGGACAGAAAATGTGCAAGTATATTTTAAAAGACCGCAAAGAACTCTTGTTGCATGAGTCACTACGGTGCTTAAACCAAAAAATAGCATCTCCACCCTGAAGAGAAAGAGACGTATTATGTGCAGAAACACTATACAGGCCAATGCAGCAGAGCTAACATAAGCAGTAGCTGGATAGGTTAGTCAGCAACTACCACTCCTGCACAGCACTGCACTGCACCGTCCACACAGTCATCAGGGTCCCGTGGGTCAGTGTGTGTGCTCTCGGTGTGTGTGAAGAAGACATTTTTGACAAGGTGACTTTGCCGGAGCATTTAGAATATCCTGCATTCACTTCAGAGCTAGAGCTGGTTTAATGTTTGACTACTGGCTGTGCTTCTCCCCTGCTACCATTAATCTCACCTCTTTTCTGAAGCATCCGGAGGCTTTGCTGAGAGAAATATAGCCTCCATCAGTTAATGCATCCACGACTGCATCAGTGCAGACCATTGAATTCTGTCCAACGCATTGAAATTAAGATGTGGTAATAGTAAAAACTGCTAACATCCAAAGTGTCTTATTATCTTATCAGGTTGGAAATGTGGCCAAAGTGCAATCTGGGGACCCTGATGATGATGATCCATCTGTCGCTCTACAAGCACACACACCCCCCACTCACCATGTCCCTTGGGTGCGTGTTGCTGACATGTCACACAGTGGTCTTTGTTTTCTGCCTGCTTGCCTTTTCCTGTCTTGTCCTGCTGCACCACAATCCCCACTTTCTCTGCCATGTGTCTTCAGACGAGGGATGTGCAAGGAGGGACAATAGAAAACTTTTGGCAAGATGTTGTGCATCGTTTTTAAAAAGCGTCATCGCACAATATAGGGTCTTGTTTGAGAGTAACATGTTCTTCTACTGTTGCGTCACATTGTACAGTATGTGCTCGGGCCACCGTAGGGGTGAACATATGTACTTTGTGCACAACATGTGAACCTGATAAGGACTGTGTGCAGATGTATAGTGATGATCTGGTGAAATATGCTGCCTCCTTACAAGAGCACTGATAACATGTTATACAAGTATGCAAGTTGATGTCACAGTGTCAGAGTACTATGCAACAACAATCTATCTCCAATTGCACCTTTTCCACATTCACACATGTTGCATCCTTGAAATCATGAATATTTCTCTGTAATATGAAATATTTATGACTAAAGAAGCAACAGTAGGAGAAACAAACACAACACGGATCTATAACATTTGTCCATTTACACATCCAGCAGTGATGGAGCAAAGTTATCATTCATTCAGAGGAATGTGGTAAGTTTACTCTCTGTTTTTCCCCAACAAATTCCTGGGGGAAGTCTCTTTATCCGATTCTCAATTGAGAAAATTGTCTGAAAACTCTGCATGTGATGGAACCAAAATTTAAAACTGACAGATCAGAGAGCTGAGCAATGAGCTGTAACTCACTGATCTGCAGATTCAGGTCATAACTCTCTACAAGTGACCCCCTTTCACATCGTCATTGTTATTGTTCCTATTACAAAAAAAACTGATTATAGTCAGGCCACCTCAAACTACCACAAATGCATAAATGGTCAAACCTGATCTAACTTTGGATGAGATCTTGTACGATCCCATTGCTTATCGTGCTCATGTCCTCTAAGATCTCCATCACTGTCACACAGAACGTGTCAAACAGTCGTGTCCATCATGTTCGGCCTCGGTGTTGCTCATCATTTCTCAGCAGCTACGTGCCAGCTGACCTGCTTTTTGCTGACCGCATACAATCCCTGCTCTGTCTTTGTCATTTCACCCGACACACACACACACACACACACACACACACACACACACACACATCTTCTCCACTCTGTCTCCCCTTCACACCCCCACCGTCTCCACACACACTCCATTTTTGACTCTTTCCCTCGTCGCCTTCATCGACTAAGTCTCAGCTCTAAATTTAGCCCAGGTGAACCTGACACTACGACGCATGTGACTCGGCTTTCAACACGCGTCCTCCTCCAGGTTCGGCACATTAAAACCCCTATAAAAATTGGCATGTTTGTCTGCATTGTGCCTCCACACTGTGTTTATGTAAACAGACTGCTGCCATTCATTGCAACGCCTTTATGAGCTGCAGCCGGATGACCGTTTAAAGCTCAAAGGTCAAAATGACATACATAAAAACGCAAGAGCATGTGAAAAGAAGAAGGTTAGCACACAGACAAGATGGTGGTCAACAGTTAAACACAGACAAATCGTTATACTTTTCCAATTAATTGTCCGTGTCTTCCCTTAGGAATTTAAGAAATAAAGTTTTATCTTATCTTTTCTTATCTTTTTAATAACTGTACAGAGAAAACAGTTCAGTGTGACACATTTTCAGGTTATATAATAGAAACTTGCTCTTAAAATTTGGTACATCAGCAAAATTTAAAGTGAAAGTAAAAATTTTCAGTTGCTTTTATTTGCATTTCCTGAATAGAGAGGTGTTTCTCCTCTCACAGATCACAGGTATTACATTATCAGTATATCTCCTGGTGACAATGATTATTACTGGGAGCAGCTTATTGTTTTTGTAAAGGTGAATCCATTTTTTTAGATAATCTAACTTAGGAAATGTCTAATCAGTAATGCAAACTACCACTTATATGACTGCTAACATCAGGAATACATTTAACATCCATGCAGCTCCTGAAAAACAGCTTTTCAATGTGGAAACGGCACACTAATGACCAGATACTGGAAAAAAAGACATAAAACAGTGTAAACAAGCAGTTGCCCAACACTGGACTAACCTCCGGATAAGGTGAAACCATGACAAGTGTGTGTGTGTGTGTGTGTGTGTGTGTCATATAACAAGGAATGTGTGTGTGTATGAGATAAGGTCAAGTTTAGTCAAGTTACTCTAAGACAATTTATAGCTTGAATATGAGGAACATAAAGTGGACGGCATTTGTTCCATAGAGGGATCTGGTTAGTATGAGAGTCACTTCCAGTGGGTTTTATTGTGTACATAACAACAGAGACTGATGGCTGTTGTTTATCAGCGGGTTTGGGGCACATAATGTCTCCTGTATCACTACGTATTGATATATTAAGTAGTTTTTCAGCTATGAGACATGAGTCGTACTGGATTTCTAGGCCTGATTTCAGAACTTTGGATAGTTACTCAAATAAATACTCAATTTAACAGCAACATTAATTTATAAAGAGTTATAACACTACAAGTATCACTGTTAAATATTCATTCATGCAACTTAGATAATAAATAGTCACTATAATAATCAGAGTGTATTGGAAGGAGTGGACAGGAGGAAGGTGCTAAAAGCTATCAGTCCTAGATAGGTAGCTCTTTGTGCTTATAGACCCAGATAACTAGATTTATGGCATCACATCGCCCTGTCCCATAAAAAACGTGTTTATTGCCAACTCTAATTTCCATTGTTTCCCTGAGCGTCTGTTGTGAGCTCTGCAACACCTCACTTTATAAAACACAACCTCTATTCTAAGTTAGACAGTCTAGATGTTGCACCAGCGCAGCAACTTCGAAAGCATTTTAAAGAATTTCACGTCGCCACCAATGATCCCAAATAATAAACATGTTGCTTAATATAATATCTGTCTGTGGAGATCCTTTTTCAGGTAGTTTGCAGTTGTGCATTTCAGTGGACTAACGGGATCCACGCAGGCCTGAACTGGTACTAAAACCTTGACATTCCCGTCTGCGGTTCTCCCACCCATTAGTGTGTGACTCATTCCTCTCTGACTGTTGACAACAAGTCCGCGTTGTGCACAAGACAACTACTTTGCTGTAAATAACGACGCGGTAAAAAGCGGTTATTTCTTACCTTTATTAAAGGAGAGGAGTGTGCAGAGTTTCTGAGCGCTGGTCGATGCAGCCGCGGACTGTCTGTGAAGGAGAAAACAGAGGAGCTCACTGGGCAGGCGCAAGTCAGACCTCCGGCCGAGGGCGGGGCCGTTGTGCAATTGACATTGAGGAAAAAACACTCCCATAATGACAACACTGTTAGTAAATGTTTGACATCTGTAGGCCACAGTATAAGTGCTGACCCTGAAGCAATATTAAAGAGGTTTTAAAAAGAGAATAATATTGAGTGTCGTTTTATTCCGTATTAAATACATAAATTAATACATTTAGAATATGAGGCTAGAAAAATACATCCGGATAACATTATGACCACCTGCCTAATATTGTGTTGGTCCCCCTCATGTGGTCAAAAATGCTCTGAACCATTGGGCATGGACAAGAGGACCTCTCAGGGTGTCCTATGGGGTCTGGCACCAGGATGTTGGATCCTTTGGGTACTCTGGTTTGTGCAGTGGGGCCTCTGTCAATCAAACTTGTTCCACTGCATCCTGTTGATGCTTGATCAGAATGGGGTCTAGGAAGTTTGGAGGTCAAATCAACATCTTGGGTAATTGTCATGTTCCTCAATATGTTCCTGATTGTTTGATGTTTTTGCCATGTGGTGGATTTGGTGGGGAAGGCCAGTGATATTTGGGATTGCCATTTACAAGGTTACAATTTCATTTAGCAGACGGTTTTATCCAAAGCGACGTACATAGGTAGGTAGGGCAGCATGAAGGACCTTGCCTAAGGGTCCTCACTGGCTACCTGCACTCTGACCGGGATTTGAACCACCGATCTCCCATGCCAAGGTCTGGGGTGTTAGTCACCGAGCTATCCAGCTGATATGAGGGAGTGTGCTTGTTCTGGGACAATGTTTATTTGGGTGTCTAAGTCTCATCAACATGGATGTTAAAATCCAAGGTTTTCCATCAGAACAGCACATAGTACCAATATGATCAATGTTATTCACTTCACCAGCCAGTGATCATAATGATGTGGCTGATCAGTGTAAGTATTCATTAATGTATTTTTTTCTGTAGTTACTTGAGCAACAATAACTGTAAGCTATTGTATAAACAGATCAGGAATATTAATCTAAAACAAACCTATAAAAATATAAATGCTGACAAATAGTAAAGACTTGGAAATGTTGTTATACATGCATACAATACAGCGTGTAATAAGCCTTTTATTAAATATTTCTCTGCTTCTTCTTAAAAGCTAGATTGTTTGACACTGAAATGTTATCACAATTAATAATTAACTAATAATTAGAAAGTAGAAAATGCAAATCACTTTTTAAATTCTGTGTATGGTTACATTAGACCATTAAGGAGGTCTGAATTCTTCTCTAACTTTTGTTTTTCCGTCCATGTCATGGCTTAAAGGGTCGGTATTGATGATGTAATAAATCACATCTGTCACAAGTCAGACTGATTTAAATTCAAACAGACACTGAAATAATCTGTTCTAACATGAACTCAAGCATTAAATCATCTTATAAGATCATTTAAAACAAGGCCACTCAGTTATGCCATTTGCTATTGTAAATACCTGTTTTATACCAGATATTTAGTCTTGTCATAGTGTGAATGTAGATACAGTCAATGACTAGTACTCTTGTATTCCCATTTACCAGATGAAATTTTAAAAAAGTTTCTAGAAAAAAACGGAAAACACGGAATACAGAGGTTTTGGAATTAAAAGCACTGCTTCATCTCCCTACTGTTTTCAGGCCTCTCATTCTTATTTGTTGATGAGACAGAGGTGGATTTGTCACAGTCTGTGGTCAGAGAGGAAAAGCCACACTGTTGTTTTTCTCCTAAAATAAACCCTTTACACACAGAGAAGACAAGAGATTAGTAGGTTACACACACACACACACACACACACACACACACACACACACACACACACACAGATAATTAGTAATTTAGAGACCCAGCTTTGATAAGTGTATCTGTTCGCTGTGTTATCAGGGATTGATTGCAAACTTATGACGTGACCTTTGGCCAGAAGCCTCGGTGTTACTTCTGGTCCTCCACCGATGTAATCATCCTCTCACTCAAATACATTAACTTGCTCTCTAATATTATGACTGTCAGTGTGAAATAACTGGAGATTTTAATATAACACACGTAAGTATCTGTACGTGTCTCATTCATTCATTCATTCATTCGTTCCCTGCATCTAATCATTTTACTATCCAGATGACAGATAGCAACAATGACAGCAATGGTGCGTCTGTGTGTCTCACTACGACACACTATGAATGGCCTCTTGACCTCATTTGTGCTTATAACCTTGTTAAGATTCCTCCTATTAATCATATTACTGCATATGGATTTACTGCACAGTTTGCCTCTTCAATTAATCCTTCTTATTGACCTTTCTGGCACCTATAGTTTGTTTACATGTGAAAGAAGTTGCTCATTAACCAGAACAAAGGTCTATATCATAAAAATGCAACTTTTAATCTCACTATCAACCAGCACGTTACAAATGTCTTGCATCATGCGTATATTAAAAGATATTTGAAAACTAATTTTCGATCACCACTGAACAGTTTTCAGCAAAATGTTTAAATAAATAACACATTTTTAAGTCCCTATAAAACTTGCAGTTTAAATTTAGAAATCACCATTTGTTCCTTTGTGTTGTGCTTACATTGTAATTTTTGATTTATCTGGACTATTATTTGTTTAATTTTACTCATATAGCACATCTTTATCCAGCTGTATCATTAATATTAACACTAATTAGCATTGCTTTAGATGGTGTTGTCTGACACAGTTCTTCTGTAAGAGTAATTTCAGGAAAAAAAAGCATCTAGAATTTAAAGGGAATATAGAAAATCTGTTCATTACATAAAAAAACAGTAATTAGACCACTGCTTTTCATGGGTCATGGCATTTGTCCTGCTACTTTATCTGCAGGTGATGATCTGTGACCGATACAGAGTTCACTGAAGAAGCCCAGCAGCAGCTCCTGGCTGCTCCTGAAAGTTGGACATTGACATTCAGAGCTATCTACTGATCGTTGGAGCTTTGAAGGAAGAATCAGATTTGATGTCTGTGCTGGAGGGGGATCGTAAAATGTCATTCTATAGAGAGAACCATTCAAAGATCAATGCTGAAGTTGTTTTCAGCACAGCTTTGGATTTAGATTCATACAGACGCTTATAACCAGAAAACCATCAGCAGCAGCAGACAAACACTGACACCCACTGGCTGCTCTGTCAAATTCACATTTGTTGCATCCATTGTTGCTAAATAGTGCCACTGTGGCAGTTTTTAGGTTCAGTGATAACATTTACTCAAGCACTGTGCTTAAGTCTTGAGATGTTAAATTATTTCCTGTTTAAATAGTATATCAAATAACTAAAACTAGCTCTAATTAGTTTCACATTTAATACATTAATAAGAACTACATGGTATAATGATGCAACACTGACATGAGCTGCAAAATGAAAAACTTAAAAGAGCAGATCTACATTCCTGATCTTCCAATATGATTAAATAAAACACCAGACTTTTCCTTTAGCATGAAAATATAATGCAGCAATGTGTAGGGGATCTGGAGGATGTTTAACTTGGAGACATTTACAAACAAGAATCAGAGGAGAATAAAGTACACGTACTAACATATGGCACCGTATCTATACTTTACTGAGAGGTGATGGCTATAAATCCATTAAATCAATCTACTTCATCAGAAACTAAAGGATGCAGTCAGGCCACAAATAGTGAGTTTAAGGCTCTACCAAGATCTGAATTAAAAAAACAAAAAAAAAAAAAAACATGTACTTTTGTATGTGCAGGGCTTCTGTTGTGATAACACCAATTTTGTTCTTCCTCAGCTATTGACAAAGACACTACAACTGTTTGTTTGTTTTTTCCTTGTCAGACTAAGAAACAATCACTTCTCTCTTGTGATAAAGCTGCTTTGTATACTACTATATCAAACAAATAAACATTAGTCTATATTCTTACAAACTGATCTACAAAACACACCAACATAACATAAGAAAAGAGAACACTTACTTCCTATATAGTCACAAAATGTAAAAATAATATCATTAAGCTTTATTATATATATTATTTCATTTTAAAATATGTTATGTGGCTGATTTGACTGGAACAAGATGATCCTCTAAAAGGGAAAAGTAGCAAGAATCTCTTCAAACTGATTAATCTAAAATGACAGGAACAATTCTTTTTCAATCCCTAACACTGAACCACTGCATGTTGTCCACCTACCTCATCTGTATAAAGTGTTTAAAACTAGGTATTTATGGTCTATCATCACAATCTGCACAATTTACACTAAACTTTAGGTTTCACTTAAAACATGCTCTCTTACATATATCTACAGTAGTACATAGTAGTTTAACACTCTTTTCCCATTATTTCCCCTGCTGCCCTTGTTAAAATTCATGTGTGTTTATGTATAAGTACTTTAAGAGCAAAGAAAAAATGCACAATTGGCCAAAAAAAAGCTGATTCTGATGTCAAGAGGCATACAGTAAATCTGCTTTATGTTGAATTAAATTAGCCATTAAGTAAAATCACACAGCTTATTTGTACTATGTCTTCCACAAAAAAAAGCCAATACAGTGAAAGAGTTCTGGTAATAAAAATGATCAAAGGTGCCATCAGAGGCAGACTCTCAGGGGCCATTTCACTTAATGGAACCCTGAACCAACATTTATCCACCCACAAACAGGACGATTAGCAGCTTTCTAATAAAATTACAAACAGTTTAATTAAACAGACTGAGGTTGCAACATGCTCCATGGCTGCAACATCTGTCTGTGTGTTTTTAAGAGCAGCTACATAATTAATATCCCAGAAAACTACTCAGCTGGAATTTACCAAACCTCTGGGCTCTCTGAGATGCTGTAATTTGAGCTCCAGGGCTGGTTTCTCCTCCGGACTGCCCATTTCCTCCAACCGAGACACAACGACAAAGTCCTGACTGTTCATCCTGCCGTGAAATTAGGTGAAAGGTGTCCAACATGAGGACTTCTCTCTACCACCTCCTGGTAAATATAAACGCTCTTTTGTTGCAAATTTCAATATCTTTGCACTAATTTTCCGATTTTTTCTTTTTAAAGTCACTCTGCTGTTTGTTGAACAGTCAGGGAATCTTACTGGAAGAATCAGACAGTTGGTTTCACTGACTTGATGGATTTAATCAATCAGATAATCCCATTTCACTGATTAATCAATCACAGGTCCCTGCGCAGACGCAGACGCCGCCCGCTGCATTATAAAGGGGACACCTGGCTGCATTTATCAATGGCAGAAGTTCCTGTCAAATCTGTGCTGCTGAGGTTAATGATTTGCTGGTTATCTCGTACTTAGTACTTGAGCGTGGAGTTTGGAGTCTGCCCTCCCCTCCGATAAAACATAACAGGAGAAGCTTGGACTTGCTTTCCTTTTTTTGGCCTTTTGGTGCCACTTCAGCCGCTGACTCTTTAGTGTCGGTTTGGTTCATCTGGCTGCAGAGAGAGGACACACAATGTTGGCTCTTGTTGTGTTCTTGCTTTGTGCAGCCTCCTCTTTCTCAGCTTCAGCCAAAGGTGAGTTCATGAGATGTTCTTTTCTCTGGGGCCAGATAAAGCTTTGTGGGTTAAGGGCCGACAGGGGCTTTTAGCATATTATTTAATGAAGGTTGAATGAGTTTATTTGGGACAAGAAGACAGCTGCTTAATCCTCAGTTAGTAGAAATGTGTGACATCAAACTTTGGCACTTTGCTGAAGGTTTCTTTATAGAGGAGAAGCTGGAAAATGATTGATGGTGCTTCAGAGTATTTGTTTCTTTGAAATTTTCAAGCTGCATTTCTTTGAGTCACTGAGGCTTTGAAATCCCCAAATGAATGAATCCTGGAAGGAAACAGCTCCTCATTCATCGTCAATGGAGTGGCTTCACATAGAGCTATTTGGTGACATCATTGGCTAATAAGCATATAAGCTATAAACCAAAATAACAAGACAAAAAACACATTATTTCTATTGGTGTTTTGCTTCTGGTGTTCCCGAAATATCTTGGCGGTTGTTGTCAGTGGGCAAACTGACCCCGAATTTTGATTTGATGAAATCAGTTCCATGCTTTACTGTGACTAGTGATGAAATCAAATACTGACACGTCAGTCTGTCTTCCCTCGTGGCCTGGTGTCATGGAGCTTGTCATTAATAGAGCAGAGGAGAGATTTCTATCTGCGCTGGAACACGCCCAGTTAAATAGCTGCTGATTGAATCGTCTCAGTTCTTTATCCACCGTCTATTTCCGTGAAAGGAATTAAAAACTAAAAGAAAGAGTGGTGTGTTTGGTGAAAATCCTACTTTAAAAAACACTGGTCTTTTATGTCAGTGTGTGAAATGTGTTTGGGGAGCTACAGAGGTAACATGGCTCATAGTAAAAGGTGCATATTCTGAAATGTAGAAAGACTTGTCTTGGTACCTCTGATAATTTATTACAAATACATTATTTAGTGTTGATATCACCTATTGTTATGAATGTTAGGCTGTTGCTTTTCAATGGAAATTCAATGCAAAATGACTGAGGTTTGTTTAAAAATTACAATTTCTTTCAGATCTGCTGGTTTGACTTTATTAATCACAACACTTGATCTTAATATTTTCTTGTAAATTGACTGTAATACACTTAAATGTATTAATTACTTTGGAAACCATCTTATAACACCCCCATTTATTAGTTTTACACTCTGACATCTGACATTTAGGGAATTGTTACCAAGCAGAAACAATAAAGGAAGCTTACACATTGAATTCCAGGTATTATTTTCAGACAAACAGAAGCGGCTTATTACCAGCTTACTCTCAGATCTAAGAATTTGGAGTTTGAATGCACAAACAAGAAAACATTTTCACTGCTCATAAGTGTGTGACCTCAAAAATCGAGCTACGAGCTAATATATAAGGTGCTAACATGAACAACAAGCAAATATCTGGTCGGTATTTACTTGTCCATATACTTATTTGATACTTTTGAAGGACCCTAAAGCATCACAAGTAAACAGCTGAAAATGAATCTTTTAACAGTGATGCCGATCAAAGCATTGTCTCTAAAAAAACAACAACATTATCTCAGCTGAAAATCTGAGCGTAGATTACTCTCACTCATCTCCTCGGCTCACCAGCTGTGTTTCCTGTGTTTCTTCAGGTGCTGCTGCTGGACCCCGACTGAACAACAACCAGCTGTACAAATTCAGCTACACCACCGAAGTTCTGATAGACAAGGCCAGGGGGTCAAAAGAGGGCAGTGCCGGCTACAGGATCTTGAGTGATGTGGATGTTAATTTGGTTTGGAGAGATCCAAGCAGCAAGGATGACCAGCTGATTAAACTGGCGGTATGTGGGCCTAAGTAGATGCTAAAAGAGGAAATGGTGTCAATTTTCCACATTAAATATAATTAATCAAGTGAAATTTAAGTTAGAATAATGGACATAATATTCCTGACTACAAATCTATCTTGAATAAAAATGGTAGTCGGGACTGAATGCTTTGTTTTCTTCACAGTAAGTGCAAAAAGCATTAATTAAAATGAATGAATCTCTTCATTAGATGTCAAATTTGAGGATCGAGCCTGTGTCTCAGAGGTCAGAGAAGAAGAATGTCCTCCATGGATCCACGACTGAAAGCGTTTTGGGGAAAACCAAACTTGCTGCTCTGACAAAACCTTTCCTGTTGCATCTGAAAAATGGAAAGGTAAGAGCATTAACGCGGCCATTCCTGGGCACTTGTCGCGGGTTTCCTGCACTCCTTGCTTATTTAATTCATTTAGCCAGTGCTTTTAGAGAATTAGATTTCAAACGATAGACCTCGGTATTAAATTATGAGACAGAACAGGAAAACTAAGTGTTGTTACCCCTTATTTTGTCATCTAGAAATAAGACATCTTTAACCATAGAGTCATTTGTTTTCTCTATAAACAACATTCACACTTTCTGAATATTATGTCCGTTTTGTTTCCTGCCAGTTTATAATCTTGTACATGGAAGGCAGGCTGGCTCAAGTAATGCTAGAATGTCAGTATTGTATTTCCTGCACACACAGCTCTGTTTACAGGGGAATAATTTTGTGGTGACGCTGGCAGGGGAAATACCAGACAGATGTGTGTGTGTGTGTGCAAAGGTCAGCAGGTTCAGAGGGTCAATGAATGAATAAATGAATGTATAAGTCTGACTCATAGAACGACTGTGGGAAGGTGGAAGAAGATCTTATCGGTTGTGAGATGTTGGAGCCTGAGCCAAGAAAGTGCGATTGCCATTTAAATGATTAAAGATTTAAAGATTGTTCGATATTGCATACAACCAGTGGTGTTGAAGAAAATAACTGAGTAAAATAGGCGTTGTTTTGTGGTTATGAGTACCCATTCAATACACGTACACGGAAGACAGCCTTAATAAGTTGCAGTTAATGGCTGTAGTACTGGTTAATAAATCATTTACTAATGCTTTATATCGTAGCTATGTTAGTCAGTTGTAAGCCATGGATAGGAAAAACATTTGGGTTGCCAGGTTGGTTAAAAAAACAAAACAACATTTATATTTACTGGGGCTATCGGGCAATACAAAAATGAAATCCTAGTTAATGGCATGCATTTGTAAATTGTAATTTTACCCCAATAAAAGATGCAAACGATGTTATGTTAAGATGAGTAGACACAATATGTTTCATACAAATGTTTCCCACTTAATAATCAGGAAACTTCCTACTTTTTTTTGCTCTCTCCAATAATAATAATTTAACCTTTACTAATCCCCTTGGGGAAATTAAATTTCTGCATTTTACCCATCCTACATAGCATACATGGCAGGGGCAGTGGGCTGTCGTGGTGCAGCGTCCGTGGAGCAGTCAGGGTTAAAGACCTTGCTCAGGGGCCCAACAGTGGCCGCAGTGGGGTTCGATCCCCTGACCGTCTGATCGGTAGTCAGGGGCTTAACCTGTTGCGCCACCACTGTCCCAGTTCAGGAAAGTCGTGCATCCTAGTGACAACTGTGGCTCTCGAAGGCAATGTGTAGGTTGAGTCACTACATTGTGTAAATCGGTGTACATGCTGTGTAAGAGTCATGCCTGACCATAGTGTCTCTCCAGTCATTGATTTAAAACCTCAAAACGTCATTTCTGTTTATTAAAGTTACTTATTTTAAAGTTTTTTTTCTCCGTGCAAGTAGTCCCTTCCCACACTAAATTGGCTTAGATGTAACTCGTTACCATTGCACTGCAGCTTGAGCACACCAGCTCACCCACGACTCTGCTTAAACACTGTAAAACTGCTCTATGGCAAGTTGTAATACTGGAGTAATTCAGCCATACATGTTTAAATCAGAAACAGAATCTAAAGAGAAATAATGACAGTTGACAGGACTGGTTTTGTTGATTTGCCACATATGAAACACCAAAAGTCTGAATCTGTGTTTTTGAGATGGTACACTGCAGTTTCAAGGTGGAATTGATCAGTCATGGTCTGCTTATTTTGCCCAAGATGTGTCTTCCACAGAACAGAAAACACCATATGGGCGTGTTCCCAACAAAAAAGTCTTGATTACCTCCCGAGGGGGGTCTTTAAAACTCATTAAAAACCAATGTCCATCTCTGGTATTCACCCAAAAAACTTTTAAAATGTCAACAATTACAACAGGAGTTTGGTGTGGATGACAAAGCAACTGCACTTCCAGATGTTGAATATACACTGTTTGGCTGTGGTTCAGTTCAGTGAGTGGGCTCCAGTCAAGCACTAAACAATGTAGTGAGTAAATATTTTTAATTGAGTCTTTTCAATAAACTGAAGAATTAAGTGATGTGGAACACTAAAAAGAACTGAATGCACATCACTAGCATTCAGCTTGCAGCTTAAAACGGATGATTCATCTTTTTTTATACGGCTGTTGGCCAACAACATTTATGGTGCATTACTGCAATCAGCTATAATCTAGTGTGACTCCATAACCATATAATTACTATGTCTAATAATAATTAACAGAATAAGATAAAACCTGTGTTAATGGCACAGATTCTTTTCTTACTAAAGTGAGATTGTGTTAACTCATTATTATTAACTTTAAGAGACCTGATAATTACATTCATCAAATCTTTATCACCAAAAAACTTGATCAATGTCAATCAAAATGTTTTAATGCGTTCTCTAAAAGTTCTCTCCATGCAGGTCCTGTTTGGAATAAAGTTTTGAGTCGTGAGTGAAACAGGATAGACGAGTGTCTCCCCCGGTGTTGTCGGATTATTTATACCGACGGCTGGCCGTGGAAGGAAAAACACACAGAGTAGCAGTGGACAGTCTATTTATGGTGGTCCTATCTGATATTGTGGTTGGACGCCACAAATAAATTACATACTGTATAGGAAACACTGTAGGATGATGTAATAGGCTGTTTTCTACACGCATGACCGGGACACAGAGTCCACTATTGAACCAAACTGTAGAAATTCATGTTGTGACATGATATTTTTCAGTGTTGATTCAGTGTGACCTGAATTTGAAACTAGCAGTGCTTGGGATCCACTGCTGAACAAAGCAAGAGAAACATGCAACGAGTTAAATAGGTTTCAGTTAATGATTCTTAATGCAGGTCAGAGCTGCATGTGTAAACTTAAAAACTCTCCTTCTGTTGATTTTTCCAAGTTTCTTTTTCAAATACAAGTCTATAAATCCAACAAGTCTTTAATAACTAACTTAAAGGAATCCTCAACAAGTGTGCCCATTTATGTTGAAAGTAAAAACTATTCTTACTCAAAAATCGAGTATCAGACTCACAGTTGTGGTATCCCTGGCTGGGATTAACTCTTTTAGTAATGTCATGTGCTGATACCAAAGTATTATAGTATTGCTTTTGATCTGCGCTTCAAAGAATAAAATGTATTCCTGCATGTCATGTAAATAGTCTCTGATGTCATAACTATGCACACATGTTTCTGAACACAAGTGTGCAAAGGAAAACTGACACCCTGACAGCCTTTGTGACTTGTAGCCTGTTCAGCACTGAAGGTTGTTTTCCTCGGTGGCTACTCCAACTGTTTGTCTCAATATACACAGTTTAAAAGCACAAATTCTAACATGTTTCCCTCTTGTTACACATCTGCTGTAGGCAAAAGCATTTTATTCCTACTGGGCAGAACCTGCAACCATCAAGAATCTGAAAAGAGGCCTGGCGAGCTTATTGCAAGTGCAGCTCAACACTGGGAAGGTTATCGAGGTAAACAGCGTAGTAATTCTCTTGTCGTATTAATCTTTTTAAAATCATATTTGAATACTTTGAACTAATGTAAACAAACATGACTTGTGTCTTTAAACAGAATGATGTATCTGGGCGGTGTACGGTCGAGTACAAGGCAGTAAAAGGTCAAGTAACAAGAACCAAGATCCTGGAGACGTGTAAGACTGCAGAGAGTGGATTTACGACGCACAGTAAGGTTAGTCAGCATCCACGCCAGCTCAGTATGTTAAGATGTGAACTTTTGTGAATAGTCAACACATATGTCAAAAACGTCACCCCCCCCTCAGGTCTTGGGTGTGAGCTCGAAGGCCAGTTCCGTTACAGTGTTCACGCTCGACGACGGTTTCATCCGCTCTGCCGTGGCTGAAGAAACACACTCGCTGGCTGTTAATGTTCGCAGATCTACCGCAGCTAAAGTCGTGTCCAGGTAAATACTGCAACGAGGGATTCATCTGTTGTTTCATGTCTCACAACTGCAACACTTTAAAACTTAAATTTTCTTTCCTTCCCAGACAAACCCTCACGTTGGTGGGAAAAGAGGCCGGACCAGTAGAGGCTGCTGGGAAAGACGTTGCTGGCGTTGTCAAGTCAATTGATACCAAACTGGCAGCTGTTGGTATTGTGGCTGAGAAGGTCAAATCCCAGTGCAAAGGCTGTCCATCAGTGAGTAACCTGCCCACTGTCATACAAATACAGAGTTTTGTGTTACACAGACCACTGACCCATTTAGCAGATGGTCCTAACAGAGTTTGGAGCTCCTTCTTGTAAATCATTACAAAACGTCAGCCTGATTGCTGAACCACATTATTTAAAGTGTAGGGATTATTGCTTCAGGTGTGCTCACTTTCACTTTGGTCACACAGGAAATCTGTACAGAACTACTCTTTTTGGTTCTTATTACTTTCTATATGTTGTGCTAAATAAATTATATAAAATTACATTTTATTTCATCATTTTAACTCACTATCATGTCTTTCTAGCTCCCACAAAGAATAAATCTCTTTTCAATCGCAATTTCTGTATTTGTGAGTCATTATTTCTTGCGGATTAGGAAAAAGACTGTTTCCCATACAGCTGCTTTACTATTCTAGCCCCCTGCTTCGTCAGTCCTTTTAGAAAAAGGGGTTGAGCTGTAGAAGTTATTATTATGAAATGACTCCTAATAGCACTGTATTAGTAAACAGATACTGTATATTTTTATGTACTGTAATTACTGACTGAAGACGATCTGTCCTCTAATCCCTTCTCCCCTGTGTTCTCCCTCTTAGCTTTTTGAACATTGGCAGGCTGAGAAGAAGCAGCTGGAGCCAGCGAGCCTGTCCAAAGCCACGGCTCCTCGCAGCTTCCTGGCCCTCATCCAAAGCATTAGGAAGGCGTCCAAGGACGAGATCCTCAAAGTGCTGAAGAGTGCCAGCAAGACATCTCTGTAAACAAGCTCCTCCTCCTTTTCTACATCTTATTTACTTCCTACTGACAGAGGGATATTTCGCTGAATTATTTCAACTTTTAAGAATGCAACTGTCTTCATGCAGTTATCTTAACCCTTCGTTGCTCTGTTTAATGTCTATCTGCTGTGTTAGACCTCAGGTGGTGGATGCTGTGACCTCCTCCCAGACCCCTGCATCTCTGGATGCCATGCTTGGATTCCTTAACTTCACTGATGCCAAAGGTTTGGTCCTGCAGGAGAGGTTTCTCTACGCATGTGGCTTTGCCTCACATCCAAATGAAAGAATGCTTGAGGCTCTGCTGGTGAGTATCATGTTTAGGTAAAGTGTAAGAGCTTCAGTCATGTAATACACCCATCAGCCACAACATTATGACCACTGACAGGTGAAGTGAATAACACTGATCATATTGGTACTATGTGGTGTTCTGCTGGAAAACCTTGGATTTTGGCATCTGTGTTGATGAGACTTAGACACCCAAATAAACATAGTCCCAGAACAAGCACACTCCCTCATGCAAATGGCAATCCCAAATGTCACTGGCCTACCCCCGCAGGAAAATGCACCCCACTACATGGCAAAAACATTAACTTCCTAGACCCCATTCTGATCAAGCATCAACAGGATGCAGTGGAACAAGTTTGATTGAGGCCCCACTGCACAAGCCAGAGTACCCAAAGGATCCACTGCCAACATCCTGGTGCCAGACCCCATAGGACACCCTGAGAGATCCTCTTGTCCATGCCCAATGGTTCAGAAAATTTTTGACCACATAAGGGGGACCAACACAATATTAGGCAGGTGTTCATAATGTTATGCCTGATCGGTGTACATACAAGTGGTTTGTAAGAAGAACTGTACCCACAGTGAATTTTAGTTAGATGTTCTTTCTCAGAAAAGGTAAAAAGTGTTTGTGTCCCCAGAAAAAAGCACTGTAAGTTTTCATGATATGAGTGAATTGCATTTTCAAATAATAGGCTATCCATTACTTCACCAAAATGATCAAGGCATGCTTTTTTGTGGAGTACCACCTTATTCCTGAATTTGTTTTGGGGGAAACAACACACATATGTCTGCAAAACCATCTGATTATACTTAAATTATGTGCCTGCTGTCAGTGTTTTTGGTACTATCTAATATGACAGGTTTTCTTTTCAGGATATTTCTAAAGGAAAGATCGGCAGCAGCGACATCAAAGAATCAGTGGTGATCATTATGGGAGCCCTGGTCCACAAGCTGTGTCAGAAAGGAGGGTGTAACTTACCGGTGAGCTTCTCACTTAAAATTCTGTGCTTGTTCTAAAACTATTTTACCGAACAGAAAGTGTATGTTTCCTCTGTGGAGTATATTGGAAATATAAACAACGTTGACTGACTGTCTGATGTCCTGCTGTTTGTTTACCTCTCAGACAGTGCTGAAGGTGAAGAAGATGATTTTAGATGGTCCCGACAGCACAAAGGTAGAGTCCGAGGTCCAGATGTACCTTTTGGCCTTGAAGAACTCCCTGCTCCCAGAGGCCATTCCCATCTTTACCAGATTCGCAGAGTCAGAGGTGGGAGCTTACAGCACCATTGCTCTTACTGCCCTGCAGAGATATGATGTCAATCTAATGACCAGTGAGGTAAGACACAGTGTATGTAACAGTTCATAAACAGTACTGCTCTGGAGAAGTACTGAGATTGTGTTGACTGTTATCTATGTTTTTAGGTTAAACACACAGTGAACAGGGTTTATCACCAGAATCGACGAATCTATGAGAAAAATGTGAGAGCCGCGGCTGCCGACGTCATCCTGAGCAGCAACCCGTCATACATGGAGGTCAAGAATCTGCTTCTGTCCATCGGAAACCTGCCCCATGAAATGAACAAGTACATGCTGTCCAAGATCCAGGACATAATCCGCTTCCAGATGCCTGCCAGGTGTGTTCAAGAGAAGGACTAAAATAAGAAAATAAGAAGATACACAGCTATGGAGATTATGTATTATAACCTTGTACTGTATTTTTTGTGTTATTTTAGCAAAGTTCTCCAACAAGCTATGAAGGACACGATTTCCCACAACTATGACCGTTTTGCAAAAGTTGGGTCATCGTCTGCTTACTCAGGATTCATGGCACGTAAGTGACAAACCCTCTTCTAGATATTACAATTCCTGCTGTGTCTGCTAAAGCAAGACACCATTTAACTTTTTGCAGAACTCTTATTCCTCCATGTTTGAAGCAATCAGATCAGTAACGTCACAGCTACATGCAATTGAGTACTTTTTATGTTTAGCATGTGCATAAGAGTAAGTAACAAACCAAGTCTTCTCCCTGCAGAATCTGCTGATGTGAGCTCCACGTACAGTTTGGACATCCTGTATTCAGGCTCTGGGATCCTGAGAAGAAGCAACATGAATATTTATGGTGCTAGCAATGGAGCAATGCTACATGGACTGCAGGTAAACATACAATCATTGATTTAAAATTTTCATGTGGATTAAGTTAAAATATTGGAACAGATTTGTATTAAATATCTCCTCGGCTATTCTTCTCATCTTCCAGGTGGCAATCGAGGCCCAGGGTCTGGAGTCACTGATCGCTGCCACACCTGACCAAGGGGAAGAAGACCTGGAGTCGTTCGCTGGAATGTCGGCTTTGCTGTTTGACGTCCAGCTGCGACCGGTCACCTTCTTCAAGGGTTACAGTGACCTCATGTCCAAAATGTTCTCCATGACCGGAGAGCCCATGAACGTAGTGAAGGGTCTCATCCTGCTGTCTGATCATTCTCAGGTAAGAAGACATGGGAAATAGTCAGCTGAATGGGGCTCCCAGAAATATTTATTCACCTTCAAAACAGTGTTAGATTTGTAGGTTATAGTTGAGGTAATCTTTAGGAAAACATCAGCACTGATCTCTTGTTAAAACAGAGACATCAGTTTACATTCAGTAACAAAGCAGAAACAGTGAGATTGTTGCTACATCATACTGCCACGTGGACGACTGGGTGTGTAATGTGTAGACTTTGACACCAGAGATGGAGGTAGAGGAGACTGAGCGCAACCATGACAGTAAAATGTAACAAAGTAGTTTTAACACTTAAACTTAATTTAAATACAAATATAATTTAAAAATATATGAAGTAAATCAGAAAAAGCTGACATGAGTCATGCTGTAGAGCTGCACAACTTCTTGATACAAGCAGACACAGATAGTAAATGATCACATTTAATGGCTTCACGTGTTGAAATAAATGACGTAAGTGCCTGTCAGTGTCTAAATGTGTAAAGCTGATACAAGGATGTGGTATTTCTGACCAGCTG
>OMNN01101206.1:0-22978 GCA_900302755.1 Chromis chromis
GAGCTTGATGATGAGCTGATCATTTGAATCAGGTGTGTTGGAAGAGGGAGACATCTAGAACGGAAAAGGATTTTTACTTTCGGGGACCAGGATTTTCCAGCCCTGCTTTAAGGTCACTTTGTGTTGTTCTGCACTAGTTTTGCGGCCCTTTATAGTTATTTTGCATCTCTTTGTAGTCATTTTGTGTCGCTTTGTAGTCGTTTTGTGGCTCTTTATAGTTATTATGCATCTCTTTGTTGTAATTTTGTGGCTCTTTATAGTTATTTTGCATCTCTTTGTAGTCATTTTGTGTCTCTTTGTTGTCATTTTGTGACTATAGTTATTTTGGATCTCTCTGTTGTTATTTTGTTGCTCTTTATAGTTATTTTGCATCTTTTGTTGTCATTTTGTGTCGCTTTGTAGTCGTTTTGTGGCTCTTTATAGTTATTTTGCATCTCTTTGTTGTCATTTTGTGTCTCTTTTCGGTGGTGATCTAACGTCCACAGAGACACGGAGGTCGTGTGACTTTTCCTTCCGTTTATTAACCTGAGCGTGGACACAGACACAGCTTTATAAAATTAATAGTGAACACATTTAATACAAAGATGCACAGCAATACACATGGTAGTTTAATTACACAATTCAGCACTGCATAAAAAGTACATTAAAAACATGGCAGAAACATTGGCTTATCGTAACACAAACGGCATCATAGAAATATACATTCGATATATATGCATATCAGAAACTCTGACAGTTACAACATCTTTCTTTGTCATGTAATACTTCCTTTGCTTTCAACAGAATCTCATAAAATATTTACAGAATCTGATAAATACATAATTTGGCAAAAAAAAAAGAAAAAAGTACATCATGCGTTTGTGATCATCAGCATCAGTTTGTAAACAGTGAGTAGATATTGGCGACATGCAGGATGAACCAAAGTCATAAGAAATACAAGGATTTTGCAAAAGCTAGCAAAATGGCCCCATATTTAACAGCCTAATGAGTTCCCACAGTATCCCACATCTATTCTGTGTTAGTGCTACAGCTGCCATTATGTCTCCTCTGATTCCATCCTCTTCGATTAGCATTAAACCTGCCTCTCAGACCACTACCGATCAAAACTTCTAAATAAAACCTCCCTCTGGTGACGACGTAAAGAAATCGTGCTCTGCTGAGTCTGTCAGACCACCACACATGAGCACAAACAGCTTTCATCTGATCTGCTACCTCAAAAAGGATCCATACAACAACGGGAGAGGAATCAACCACTGATACGGTTCAGCTTAGAAAGGACTTTACACGAAGGAGTTGTATGTATCACATGGTATTAATCACAAGACACATACACATGCAAAAAGCGAAATAAAAACTCTACATCCCGATGAATCGTTTTTCATCCGTCTAAAAATGGCCAGCGTTTTTACCTGCATATCATCTGGACACTTTACACATGCAAGGTCCTTCCCCATCGTAGATCTTTAGCTTTAAGAAACAAAGAATATCACTTCTGATGGATTCACACTAGATACTGACCAAACATTCTTTAACCAGTAAAAACTTTGCAAATATAATGGCAGGAATGTCTTCAATGTTTGATTTTTTATTTTTATTTTTTGTCCACAACTCATTTTTGTTCACAGCTGACAGAGAGACTTTCATTCTGTATTAACGAGAAGAGAGGTTTCGTTGAGCTACTGTACAGCTTTTCGGGCTCGTTGTCTGTCTCACTCCGGTGCCGATTTGGCCGGCGGTAGATTCCGCTGTTTAAAGTACTGGGTGACCTGCTGAGGCAGCTCGGCCAGGACAGATTTGGCGAGAGTCTCCTTGGGTGCCTGACAGAGAAAGAGAACAAAACAGAACATTAACCTCTACAAAAACGAACACGCTGAAGGGTTGAAAAGGTCAGGATACAAGATTGCTTCTTGTGCTCTTTTTGGCACTGATGCGAATGACTTTTCCAGTATAACAATCGTATCTGCATGTGCAGTGTTTTGGGACGGCCTGTTGCTATTTCAACATGATAAAGGCCCTTTTAATGAAGTCATGAAAATGGTTTCCCCAGTATAGTGTAGAAAAGCTTCCCATTAGAACACAAAACGGCTGAACTGACAGTAAAAGTGAAACAGGAACTTACAGATACCCTCATTAAAAATCCCACTGTCATTTGTACCAATTCTGAAGTTTAACTAGAATTACCGCCTTACACCCACGATTGTCGAGACTATAGCTCAGTGTATAAGTTCATCCACAGAAACAAAAAAATTCCTTGTACAGTACGTGTTCACATGTTTGGCCAATAAAACTGATTCTGATAGCATACAAACTTGTAGCCATGACAGTAAATAATGCTTCAAATATGAATGTTGCTGCAAAGAAACTACAAATACTAAAACACGGTTGCTTTACATTTATCTTCAATGTGGCAACACAGAACACCTAAACAATCACCACAGTTTCAAGCTGGACCAATTCAGTATCTGGCTTTCTGTTCTTGAGTTGTGACGATGGAGTGGTTCTTATTGTCTCCTCTTAGACATTTGTGTGAAATGCTGTCATAATTATTGCATGAATTCTTGAGTTATGGCCAAAAATGTGTTTTGTGAGGCCCCAGTAACCTTTGACGACCAATACTGAATCAGTTAATCCATAAGTTGATGTGAATGTTTTTGCCAAATTTGAAGAATCTCTGTGAAAGTGACTTGCATTCTTTCTAACAGCCAGAAGGGGACGACTCACTCTAGTTGCAAAAAGAAGTCAGATGGTATAGAAGTCTATGAGAAAACAACCCCACTTCCCCCTAGATATGTCACCTCACTGAACATCTTGCTAATGAGTTTATGGTCTCATTCGCTAGTTTTAGGTCTCCTTCAAAACAGCCTGGTGTTCATTTAGTAAATTACGGTCTCGTTTACAGTAAAATGAACAATAAAGCAGGTTATATTTTAGGGCGGGGTGACCTTGAGATTGACAGGTCACTTGTGTAGTGTCCTTGGGTTTTCAGATAGTTTAGTCCACACCAGGCTTGTTACGTTTGGTTTCAAAAAAGCAAGATGGTGACGGCCAAATGCCAAATTCTATGCTTCAAATCAGTAGTCTACTAACCAACCAATGATGTCACAGTGGCCCAGTACAAACATATGTACAGTATACAGCAGGGACAGCTAAAAAAAGAAAAAATGTTGAATAAGAGATTGCATTAAGTTACAGGAGCTAGAGGAGCAGAGGCTAATCTGGACATGAGGTAAGACAATGAAATTCAAGTTATGACCCAATGTTATAACACTTCAGCCTTCTTTGCTTTCTTGTGTCTGAATGGGAAAAAAACCCCCATAAAAACCTGAATCCAGAACATATAAAATAAGATATACAGTATATTACAATTTATTGACAAGTCAAATTGTCTAGCTTTATCCTCTACAAAATATTTATGACTCTACTAACTGACCTGTGGAGTTCCTCAAGGCTCAATCCTGGGACAACTTACATTCTCCCCTTGAACGCACATTATCTGGCAGTTTTGTTGCATCTTCTATCACTGCTGTGTCCATGTATTTAAGAAATCAGGTGAACTTTCAAACTCTCAGCACAAATGTCTTAATGACTTTAATGTCTGGATCGCTCAGAGCATCCTGGAGTTCATCACAGTGAGTTAAAACCAGCCCTTTGAAAGCATCCACAGCACCTCCCTGTTTCTCACTCAAAGTTGGTTTCCAGAAACCCCTCTAATCAGTTACTCAGTCCCATTCTTTTCACTTAATACCTTTGTCCCTTCTTGTCTTTTTAACAGCCAAAACAAAGCACCCATTGTTTTGTTTCCTCATGTCTTCACGTTTGAAGTGTTCTGTCTTCTTAAAAGCAAATAAGCGGTTGCACAGTTACATTAGCTCAATAGTCTGCTGCATGATTACTAATTAAGACTCCACAGAGTTCCCATATCAACCTGGTGCTGCCTTCACTCTGGCTTCCTTCTAAATTTAGGATTAAAAACAAAGTGATTCTAGTTTCCATCAAAGCATGAATCAGAACTAAGGCTCCTGGTGATGCTGCGACTCAAGGCGGCTGAGCTTTTTGCTCCAAGATTATAGATCAGAAAACTCTGCTCAGTGTTTTAAATCTCATTTTCAAACAATTTATTCTCAAGGTTGTTTTACTGATGCAAACTTTCTGTTCTCATTCTTTGACAGTTTTTCTTGTCTTTGATTGAAATATGGATTCAGAAGCTTTTTATTGTCTTCTTTGTGAGTGTGACGCATTTAGTGAACCTGGTTTGAAAAAGAGCTGAAAAAATGAAGTTGTACTTACTTACGCTGTGACTGGCCTTGTAAATTAGTCTTCAAAGCAGGTTCTGACTACAGGACAGGCAGTACTTTCTAATCTATGGTGGAACATAGCACTTCAAGTTCTGTCTGAAATACAATTTAAAAGCACTTGCACTTTACTTGAGTAGTTCCATTTTCCTTATACTTCTAATCTTTTATAGTTCAGATAGAAACATACCTTTTGCTACACTACATTCATCTCATGACTTTAGTTACTATTTAGTTTACATACTCAGATTAATAGTATGAAATAAAATCAACAAATAAAATGTGATCTATTAAGAGTCAGTCTATAAAGTCAAACAATAACATTACAGCAACACCCCAGTCAAGTTATTCAATCCGATCCGAGCCATTTATTATTTAGTATCTGCCAATGCGATTAGATACCACTTTTCTGGATAATAAAGACTTGGTTGCTTGCACTTGCACTATGGGCAGATTCGTTTTGGCAGACAGAAAGCATTGTGGGGATTTAGCTAGCAAAGGGCCACCATGACAAAGAAATCTGCGATGCTTAATGACCTCTGGCCAGTGCTCATGAGATTGAGTCACATCTCATGAGCACTGGCCAGAGGTCATGAGATTGACACTTGCATGACAGTGGATGTAAACAAAGGATCGGACATGAAGGTTCATGCTCATACCGATTAGTCCCTTATGTACATATTACTGCATCAATAACTACAATACAATTAAACACATTATTCATAAATGGACCATTCTGCTGAATACCTTGCACTTTAAGTACAATTTTACTCGTAATAAAGTATTTCTACACTGCTAATACATTTTAGTGCAACAAAAGCTACTAACTTTCAGAGCATTTCAGAGTCACCACCAACTATAGCAACTTTCTAACAATCTGTGGTAAAGTTAGCGTGCCCAGCACAGCTCACCATGTCAGGTCACTGTAATTTCTACATTTTCTCAGCCTCATTTCTCCCTCTTCCTCTGTGTTCAGTCATTTGCTGTCTTTCAATCTCCCACCAACCTGGAATGAGGCCAGCAAACACTGTCTGTTCCTCCCACTACAGAGGAAGTCAGCTTGCCCACCAGCAGCCCACACAGACAAAATATACACATGAAAACATGACAAAAACCCCAAAAAGCACTAAATGAGCTCTCCTGTGCACAGCCTGAAAATGTGCATACACTAATTAACCTGTGCGCTCACCTGCAGCACACATGTATAAACTCTCATTAACACATTTTACATGCGCTGTTTGCTTATCAACCCAACACGACTCACAGTGTGTCTGCTGGGTCTGAGATAACCAAGCAGCTACCCTCATAGAGTGGATACTGTGAGTGTTGTGTGTGCAATCAGCTGCAACCTGAGCAGCAACATTCTGCCATTTTAGTAATGCGTTCACATTCAGACAGTATGACAGCATGTCATTAGGTAAGGCCTCTACTGCAGACCTAAGATGGAGTCAAAGTGACACCGCAAATCACAGGTTGACACGTTAGTTTGGTGACTGGAAGACATCAAACTTCACTGGGACCCATTTGGTTTGCGGATGATTCACCACAAAAAGTTTTAAAAGTTTAGAGATGGTTGTGTATGTTCTGAATATTTATGTTTCAACAAAGTCAAAGCATTTACGGCAGTACTGGTACATCTATGTGTATTTCAGCTTCTTAAAGATCCCCTGTAGTGTCAATCAAATTTTTTGACTTAACATCAAATATGGTGTTTTTTTTATGTGGTGGAAGACACATCATGAGCATTTCCACAACAAACTTGAAACTGCAGCGTACTTATGACAGTCTCGTAAACATGGATTCAACATGGATTTCATATGTGTAGCGTAATATCGCCTCACATGGGGCACCAATAAAACCTGTAGCGTGATATTTAGCTTCACTCAGGAGAACCAAAATAATAATAATATGCAGCATAACTACACTTTATAGTGTAAAATATTACATGCGTTTATCAGGGGTACCACTGAATATAAAATTTGGTTATTGTAAGTATTATTGTCATGATCATACTCTTTTATACTCTTTCTTTACAATTTTGCACTTCAGCATTATTGTACCCATGCGTTAGCGGCTAACAATCAGATATACAAACACCATGAAACCACATACACGTGGTCTTAATGAAGCAGATTAGGTGACTTTTTCTGTGTTAAACTCTATCAAAAATGTGTAGGTTATGTAGAAATACCATGAAGAAAGTTTTCAGGAACTTCAGCTTGAAAATAATGCAAAAGAACCAATGAGTGATCAACTGTGCTACTGTGATGCCCCTATAAGGACAGTAATAGTCAATTCAGAGAACAGAGATGCCTCACACTTAACTTTTTGTATGTGTCTGTATATATATAGCACTTATACAAATACTCACATTGCGGAAATCTCTGAAAGGGACGAACTGCACGATGTCCCGAACAGCCTCCTCTCCCGTGCTGGACCTCAAAACACTGGCGTCTCCGTCGAGGAACTCCATGGCAGCAAAGTCTGCGTTTCCCACACCGATGATGATGATGGACATGGGGAGCTTAGACGCCTGTACGATAGCGTCGCGAGTCTCATCCATGTCGCTGATGACACCGTCTGTGATGATGAGGAGTGTGAAGTACTGCTGCAGAGGGGAAGAGTGATGGTGGAAGGGAAGAGAGGAAAGAAAAGAAGAGAAAATGTGACTTTTAGCTGAGCTCTGGCTGGGAAATCAACTATAATCCTGATAATTATGCTGTGAATAATGGTGACAAAATTATGTTTTAAAAAAAAAAAGCAGTGGCAATAGTGTTTCAGATATTGCCATGATTGATAGTGAAGAGGAGTGGAGGGAGAAAAATAGAAACCAGAATGAAAGCTTTTCTGCATTTCAGCACATTGAGCTCCATTCATATGATGGAAAACACCATCTGTTCCTGAAAAAAAGACCCCAGAGATGAATGTTGAATGGCTAAATGAAGTTATTATACCTCAGATCCAGGAACAAAGAGCACAACTACAGCAGACACCTACATATTCAGGTATGTCTGACCCATTTCTCTCCAGTTTGTGAAAGTCTGCGTGTGTTTAAACTGTTTAAGATAAGATGGGATTTTTCATGGCCAAATCTAAAGATGTCCAATGCAGACAGATGGCACTCATCCTGCCTCTTCTCAGTCATCTTATTTACAAACAAACATACACAAATGCTCAGTAAACCACTTTAAGGAGACGGCATCTTGTGGAAAATACACTTATATCAGTGCTAACATGGGAGATGGAACACTATTTTAGTGCAGCGTTCTGACCGGAATAGATGAAGGAAATGTATTTTCATGACAAAAAGGCTGCCTCAAACTTATTTCACAAGGCAACCAAGATGGCTGGTGCTGAAGAACAAACCCTTTATGACCCCACAGCAAGTTAAGAATGCTCTCCAGGATATACAGTGCCTATAAAAAGTCTTCACTACCCTTGGAAGTCTTTTATTGCTTGTCAGCATTGAATCATGGTTAATTTAACTAAGACATCTATGACTCCTGTGAAAGAGTTACAAGCTTCAGCGGCTGAGATGAGAGACACTATGCATACAACTGTTGCCTTTTCTTTACCAGTCAAAGGGAGAGTGGCCACTGTCGAAAAAAAGTGCATGTTAAATCTTGACTAGAGTTCGCCAGAAGGCATGATGAGACCAATCAGACTAGATGCTGGGTTTGGCACCAAACCATGAGCATCATCACAAACACACCATCCCTACTGTGAAGCATGGCGGTGGCAGCATGATTATTTGGGAATGCTTCACAACAGCAGGCCCTGGAAGGCTTGTAAAGGTAGATGGTAGAATAAATTCATTAAAGTATAGGAAAATCATGGAAGGCAACCTGATGCAGTCTGCAAGAGAACTGTGACTTGGGAGAAGATGTGTTTTCCAACAAGAAGACAACTTGAATGGGGTAAAATTGCAGCATCCAGATGTGCAAGCCTGATTGAGACCTATCCACACAGGCTCAACGCTGTAATAAAAGACATCTATTAAACACTGACCATTTTTACATTTTATACTTTGAATTAATTGACATTACTTTGTAGAAATCTGTTTTCACTTTGACACGAAAGAGTCTTTTAATGGGGGTAAATTTTAATCCAAAATTCAAAATCAAATTGACCATGATTCAATGTTGAAAACCAATTAAAGGCAAAAACTTGCAAGGGGTTAAATACTTTATATAGGAACTGTACATGCTTTCTTTATGACCAGGGTCTCCGGTAAGCCTCAAAAAGAGAAAGGCTGAAACGCATCTAAAAAGAAACAAAAATCAACCTCTATCAAACCGATGGAAAGACAAATGTATGGAGGAAAAAAAGAACAGCTTATGACCCAAAACATACCATGACCATGGTGGGACCATCTGTCAAACACGGCAGTGTTCAAACATACTGATGATTTAACAGCTGATGAAAGCAGCAGGATAAATGCAGACGTATATAGGAGCAGTCTGTGTGCTCAGATTTAGCCGAATGCATCAAAACTCCTTTAGCAGCACAACAATCCTGAACCGTCTGTGCGTCGAACACTTTAGCAAATCACAGACAGCAAAGGATTTCCCACATAATATTTGATATGATAATTTAGTTCGACTTCATGTTTATTTTCCCAATCACTTTGGGCGCTATGTGTTAAAAGGGCTACATCTCCCACGCAGTTGTCTCTATATTGATGTAAACCGACTCAAATTAAAGCTGAGACTTGGCACTTTAATGTAGCATCCCTTATTCTATTTTAAATTGAATGTTGCTGGAGCACAGAGCCTGAAGAATAAGAAACATGCAACTGTCTAAATATTTACCATCTGGACTGTATTTCCCTCTCTCTCGCTTTGACACAAACACAAACATGCATTAGTTCCGCATAGTAAAATGCAAATGGTTGCCCTGTCATAAGAAGAGACAAGGTGAAGACGCACACTGACTTCACTTGGAACACAATCGCACTTCCACGTGACACACAAACAGACACGCACACGCAGGGAGGGCTCTGAAGCCTCTCTCTTTAATGTGCTAACAGCAGCGCTCATTAGAGAATAATTATCACACGCACAGACAGGGTTGCTCACACACTGGGACAGACTGCACTGGCCTGCAGCCTGGGTGTGTGTAGCGCTAACAGGAGTGTGTTCGAACGCACTAACACAGTTGCAGGTTCTCTCATTATCTGGAGAACAGAAACACCGAATCAGAGCAGCAGCTGATTTGTGCAGCCTCCAACCTGCATCCACCCACTTTCTGCAACACACATCAGTCTCAGCACGACCCCAGCATGTGGTCCACACACTTCTGCTGCAGCTGTCACATCTCATTGTCTGCTACTCCTTCCTATGTTCCACCCGTGTTTGAACTTGCTGTAATATGAAACAAGAAAAGGGCCTGCAATCATTTCCTTACAGAAACAAAAGGACCGTGACACACAACGCGCAGACGAGTACAAGCCTTTGTGTATTTTGCTCTTGTATTTGTTCTCCGCAGGGTGACAGGGTGCAATTAGGGACAAAAAGCACCGTGGGAGCATAATGATACCCAGCTACTGCACTCTCTTCAGATACAGGCTGGATATGTACCATTTGTGTAAAGTTTGTAGATCCCGAGCTTCTGAGAGGGTCACACATCTGTACACACATCTGCAGGAGCATCATGCTGAGCCCTCACAGGTAATTTTCACTCGGTTGTTTTTGGAACATGTGTGAGACTGCTGTCTGTGCCCACTATTGTGTTGTTTTGAAAAGATGAACTTAAAAATAAAACTGTTATTGCAAGAATATGTCACAATTTCGTTATTTCTACATGATTATATGAAGCAGCACAGGAACGTGCAGGCTGGGCAATGCAGCTCAAAAAGTTCTTGCAACCAATTGTTTCACTTAAGTCAGTATCGATAGCTGATAGATTTATCATTTTTAATTACCTATATTTAAGCAGATAAAAGGTTTAATTTGATTTTAGCCACGTTAATCTAATCTAACCTTTATTGATCCACTTGGGGAAATTCTTCTCTGCATTGACCCATCCTATTTAAAGTTAACCTTAACTATACATACTAGGAGCAGTGGGCTGCCGTGGTGCAGTGCCCGAGGAGCAGTCAGGGGTTAAGGGCCTTGCTCACGGACCCACAGTGGTGGTGACTGAGACAAGCGGTCGCACTCACTTTCCCACCTCAACCTCTTGCCAGTCCAGGGGCTCGAACCGGCGCGACCCACTGGTTACAAGTTCGCTTCACAAACCACTAGGCCACCACTCCCCCTTACTTTGAATTTAACCACTACTGTGTATTTACCAGGCACACGGGATAATTTTAATGTTAATCTAACAATGGAATTAACAAAAATTATCATAACTAAACACAAGTAAGGATAAAATAATCTTCTCTCCTTGATACACATTAACCCTATGAGCCCAAACCAGTTTCTGAGTGTGTTTTTGCTCCCATCACATTTTTACTCACTGTTTGCTCATTTTCACTTCACTAAAAAAGTCCTGCAACTCAATGGAAACAGCGCAACCATGACTAGAAGTAGAGAGAACTCAAAAATGTCTTGTGTGCAACATGACACTGTTATAATGCAATAACTGATTTAAAAAAAGAAAGCCAGACTAGCACACCTTGGGAGACCTGCACAGAAGCCAACAGGGAGAACAATGGGGAGTGAGAGGATGCTTTTATTGAGAGTTATGATTGCCTGATAATAAGCCAGGGAGGGAGCATGGTTGGAGTTTATTCATGCAAACATTTAAGTCATATTTATTGAACAACTGTCTGTCTCATTGCTATTGGTGTCTATCACTGGTTGTCATTTTATCACCCAGACCTCTGACAGACCATTGTAATCCTCAGTGCTTCAGTAGAAGGCAACTGGATTTCTTTTTGGTTCTTGAAGACGTTTCACCTCCCATCCAAGAAGCTTCGTTCTACTAAAGCACTTAGGATTACTATGACCTGGATGACTGACAAGCTACACAGTCAGACAAACCCTTGTGTTCTTGACACTGTTATTGTCAATCTAACACAACCGAAGAGGAAATTCTTATAAATCCAACGTGAATGACACAGTCTCACAGCTCGAGGAATACTGTACCAAGGAATGCTTCCAAAATAGAAAAGCCTTTCTGGGTTTCAGATGGAGCCTCAGGCTTCATCTTATTTTGGATTTTATGTGTTAGTGCCTCTGACATATAATCCAGTGGTTAAGCAGTCGGAATAGCAGTCTACTGCAATTCACTAGTCTGACTAAAACTGAAGTCAGATCAAACAAGCTTAGCTGGGATTGGCTCCTCTGCTAAGAGATGACTATTCGTGATGTTCAGTGTAAAGCTGAATACATGTCTTGAAAGGGACACTCGGTGAAGGAAACGTTGAGATGCTGCAGGTTGTGATTTAGGAAACTAACAACAATCACAGAGCTTGCGCAATTTACAGGTCATTTTGAGTCTTACTTAAAAGCAGGCCTTCAACAAACACAAGGATACGAGTAATCTAAGTTTTGGACAGCACACCAGAAAGCCTGTAGAGTTAAGTTCAAAGAGACCAACATACATGCTTTTATTTATCATGCCTGGATTTCTGCACATCATACAAGATTCACTCAAAGGCCGTTGAAAACTGGAAAATCCAACGATTCTTTCTGTTTTAACATTTTCTGGCTCTAATAAATAGTAGAATTTTGATGATTCTTTTTAAAGATAACATGCCTTCCAAACCTAATGGTGGGTTATGGGGTTCAGAGGGTTAACCAGAACCAAGAAACATGACTACATCATTCCTGTTTTAGCCTCTTTATACAGGTTTCTAGTATGTTTTAGGATAGATTTGAAGATTTTACTGATTGTTTTAAAGGCCCTTCATGGCTCAGCTGTATCTCTGACCTCTTAGTACCGAAAACACCGGTACGCAATTTGTAATCCTCAGACAGAGTTGTCCGGCTGACAACTAAAGGGGACAGACTCATACTTTAATTGGAAAGCCTTTTCTGATTTTACTTGAGTTTTAATTTCCTTTGAATTGTATTTTATTTCTCTTAAAAACATTTTTGCCATGTGGTGTTTAAAAACCACTGTCATGGTTTTTAAACACCACATTGTGTTTTTATCTGTCTTTATTTTGCTGCCTTGACTGCCTTTGTAACTTTGGCATTGAAAAATGCTTGATCAATAAATATTATTGTTATTAATATAAGACTAAGGTCTGTGAGGCTGTGATTAAGCACAATGGTGATTTGAACTAAATGCTAATGTTGGCATGCATTCAAAGACAATATGTTGGTTTTTAGAAGATAAAATATTCATTGTGTCCACCGTCTTGCTAATTAGCACTAAATACAGCCCATTACAGTTAAGACTGATAGAAAGTTGATTGTGAGTCCACTAGATGGAAAATTCAGGATATTATAAAATTTATTACAGTTTAACCTGAAGGAGGCATGAATTCATGTACAAAATTGTAGAGAAATCCATCCAGCAGTTGCTGAGATATTTGAGTCTGGACCAAAGCCTTGGACAGACAGCGTTGACCGACTTAGCCACCCCTCGAGCCGAGCCACCGGCACGGAGAGAAGTAAATGAGATGGAGGATGCCTCCCTATCATGCTGTTAAGCCAGAAAATGTGTGAAAAGCCTGGTCAGTGTCTCAGCTGCAGAGAGGTGTAAGATACAAGAGGAGAGGACAGAAGTTGTCACTCCGGTCTGTCACCCTCCTGCCTGGTCAACATGCCAGCAGCTCGAGCCAACAGATGTACACACTTGTTCGTCCCGTCAGCCGTCAGAGTGGATAAATAATGAGCACTAACTCCCCTGACAGGCTGCTCACTGCTCCTCTACTACTGGTGAGTAAACAAAAAAATACTGTTTGCTTCTCTTTGGTGTGATTTGCCCGAAGGTATGATACAAAGAAGAATATGATCAGTGAAGTGAATGAAAGAGAAAGCAGAGAACAAAGTGAGTCAGACACAACAGAGACGTTTGCAGAGGACAAATAAAGGTAGAGAACCATCTCAGAAGTCCACGTTTAATGCAAAAGAGCAGGAAAATGGCATTTAAAGTGACATATCAGTGAAAGGATCAAGTAAACCTAAAGAGCCCCTAATAGACATGAGCTGGGTAATGAAAATGCTAACATATTGATATTAGCAGATAAAATGTTTGCCTTGGAACTGAGCTTGGTGTTAGCATGTTAACATTTGTTAATTAACAAGGATCAGTTGAGGCAGAATGTCTTTTTTAATCATTGGCTGAACTTTTGTCCTGATGATGGCACAAGATGAAAAGAGACAAGATCGTCAACGTTATTTGACTTTATCGAAAAGGGAAACTAAATATGAAGTCATGGCAATTCACCCCGTAGTAAAACCAACATGTCAACCTCATGGTGGTGCTAGAGAAAAGGTCAAGAGGTCACCAAAGTCAGTATCATCTAAGAACGAATTCTTGCAATTCATCCTGTACATTTTGAGGTATTTTAGTACAGAACAAAGTGGTTGGCAAACAAACTGACTTAAACATGCCCGGCGGTTAGTGTGACTATAAACAATAAAACTGAGCAAATTCAAACTTTTCCTTAAAGTAACCTGTCAGTGGAAGTCACAACGGTGAAAAAAAGAAAGAGTTGAAAGTAAGAGTAACAGTGCCTCCGAGGAAAATAACATCATCTGCCACGGCTGATTTCACGGTCTGCCCATTCTTCCAGCACTGCTGCTGTCCACTGTGGAATTTAAAAAACACAATACAGGCTGAGAGCAACACAGCTGCAGCAGCCAAAGCAGGAAGGAGGGAAAAGATGGCAAAAAAAACCCCCCAAAACATGCCAACAGTATGAATGTGAGGCTTCTTAATATCAGTGCCCCATCATTAAGGCATGCAGAGATCGAACTATACTTGCAACTGTGTTTTGCAGTAAATTAATGTATTGCTATGTCATATGTAAGACTATTGTAGCCTTATTCTTTCAGCTGCAACCCTGGTGGCGTTAAATGGTTCTGTAAGCAAGTGAAGAACGAATATAAAAGCATAGTTTAAACTGGTTAGTAGGCTCACTGCAAATGTTAAAAGGGGAACAAGTACAAGGTTTTAGTGCTTTATCAGTCTCAGCTTTAGAATTATGCAGCCTATAAAACAAGGAAATGGCTTTGAAAATTTCTTGCTTTCAACACGAAAAAAAGAAATCAAGAAAGACTGGACTTAATATCTGTCATGTCTATGCTTATCAGGAGGAAAAAAAGGGCTTAGTCACTCTCTAAAAACTTAAGACCAGTTCTCTACCTGCACACCAATTTTCTAGGAATGCCATCCATCCATTTTCTTCCATTTATCCGGGGTGGCTTGCAGAAGGCAGCAGGAGAAACAGGTCATTCCAGACATCCATCATCCCAACAACCTTTTCCAGTTCTCCTCAGGGGCATCCAAAGGTGTTCCCAGGCTAGATGAGATATGGGACCCCTCCAGTGAGTTCAGGTCTACCCCGGAGTCTCCTCCCAGTTGCCCAGAAAACCTCCTAATGAAGGTACCCAGAGGCATCCTAATCAGATACCCAAACCACCTTTTCCAGTTATTCTCGGGGGCATCCAAAAGAGTTCCCAGGCCAGATGAGATATGTCCTCCTCCCACGAGTTCTTGATCGGCCCTAGGGTCTCCTCCCAGTTGGACATGCTCAGAAAATCTCCAAAGGAAGGCACCCAGGAGGCATCCTAATCAGATACCCAAACACCTCAGTTGGCTTCTTTTGATGCGACGGAGCAGCAACTCCACTCCAAGCTCCGTCTAGATGTCCGAGCTCCTCACCTTATCTCTAAGACTGAGCCCAGATACCCTACAGTGGAAACTCATTTTGGCTGTTTACATCCACAATCTCTTTCTTTTAGTGACTACCTATAGCTCATGACCATAGGTGAAGGTTGGGATGAAGACTGACTGGTAAATCAAGGGTTCTGCTCCACCTTCACCACAACGGTAAAGGACAATGCTCGCATCACTGCTGACGCTTTACCAATCCTTCTGTCCATCTCATGCTCCATTTTCCCATCAGTTGGGAACAAGATCCTGAGATATTTAATCTCCTTTGCTTAAGAAAGAGTTTAAGTATGAATGGTGATATTCCAAGAGAACTATTTGGTTTGTAGGTGGTGTTTTAATACGTGTCAATCTGTTATCTTGAACATAGGTGAAAACTACCCAGGTGACCAACTCCTTGAGAAGTGAAGATAACTTTAAATCCTGCTTTGTAGTACAGAGCTCTGATGCCAAATGCCTACAGATGTTCATGTTAATTGGTACCTTCTGAGTTGGTTCACATACAGGTAGAAGACCATCGCTGTGGCCAAACTAACAGACTGGAAGAGAGGACTCACAACAGACAGTTTGGTAAAAGAGTCTAATAAAACCAATAATCCTGGCCCACCGGTTCCAAGCAACCCCCTTTATGCTTATTATTAGTTCTGTTTTTACCATCCATCCATCCATCCATCCATCCATCCATCCATCCATCCATCCATCCATCCATCCATCCATCCATCCATCCATCCATCCATCCATCCATCCATCCATCCAGTTACAGGAGCAAATACATACTGCATAAAGCAACTGTTTTGCAGAATAATACAGTTGCATGTGCACACAGAACAAGTTCCTACAGTTATAAACCAAACCTACACCGTTGATGGACAGGTGTGTCTACAGAATACTGTACTCTGACAGACTGGCTGGATTTGTAGTTGTTGTGGTTGGAGTCAGCAGCTGTGTCTGGCAACACACAACTCCTCCAGCAACATATTTTACCTCTCAAGTGAGAAACGGATAGAGAAGAAGAGCTGGGACTGGAATACAGCCTGCATATTTGTAAATGTTTTCATCTCAACAGTGTCTCAACAGGTTCAACTTTAGCATAATTAAAACTCTGAAAGGCAGATATAAAAGGTAAGCTGTCATTCACCCACCGCTGCTTTCTCCTGTTGAAGGGCCTGAGCAGCAAAACGTGCTACATGGTTGATGATCGGAGCGAAGTTCGTCGGGCCGTAGAAGCGAATGTGAGGGAGGCAGGTGGAGTAGGCCTGGGCGATGCCTTCCACACCTGGAGAAAGACAAAGAATTTAACATCACACACACTGGTAAATGTAAAGATGAGTTAGAAAAAGTAAGATAAGGAGGAAGAGAGGTTTAACATCCATACAGTACGTCTCCAAACTCCAATGAGACTTTCCAACAAGAGGCCAGAAGCTCATGAAAACATATTAGTGTTTCTCATCAGCGCTGCTATTTCAGACTCCAATCAGACAGGGATCATTTGCTGAACCTCCTGCACGGCTTTTTATTTCTTTAAGGGAACTGGGAAGCCAACACTTAAACACAGCTCTGCTTTTCATGCTTATTTCTTGATAAAAAAGTCTCCTCACTCATAACTCATAACTCAATTTGATAAAAATACACACCTTCAGAGCAAGAAATGCAAATATACAAGAGATGAAACTGTTGTATGCACTGTAAGATATCAGTAGCTGAGAACAAACAAGCACTTGTTTGTCAAATACTCCTTGTTAGGATAGCTGCATATTACACTTTATATAAAAAGCTTTTATACAGCAGCACTTGCAGTTCAGGTTTTGTTGCTTAGCCTGGAACTTTTTCATCTCCGAGTGCACCAGAGGCTGGCTGAAAAAAGATGCTAACCCTAAAAAGAAAAGGGCATTTGCGGAGGCTGATGTTTTAATAACAGCAAGTCTATTTTGAAGAAGAACCTAATATTTTGATACAGGTTTTCTCCGGCAGAGGAATGAGCATAAATGCACTTACTTCACATGACCTTCCTGCCTCTGTCAGGCTAAAATATGCCTCACACAGTTTCATTCTGGGTGTCACAGTTGTGCTCTCAGCAGTTGCCACTCAAGTGGGTCGCATTCGTCAATAAACACATTTGCATTCTTGACATTTCAAATGCTAATGTTGAGTTAACAAACGCAAGTGCACCATATTAAAATGACTTTCTGTTTCATTAAAGCAAGGTGAAAGAAGTTGATGAAGTGCAAAATGTATTTAGGTATCATGACGGTGAGGAAATGTTAGTTACAGTGTGTATTTGTGCTGAGTAACCTTTTACTAGCACATATTAACGCCGCTTTGACCTAAATGGTAAAATTCACTGCAATATAAAGTCCTGCACAATCACGGCTAGACGCAGAAAGAACTCAGAGATATATTCGGTGCAGTATAAGAGAGTTATAATATTAGAAACTATTAAAAAGACAAAAGCAAAAGTTGAATTTCTTTGATTGTTTATCTTACAAAACTGTAAAATCAACATGTACAACATTTTTTCAATTGCTCAAGTATTATTGGAAAAAAATGGTGCACCTTCATACTACTGGTATTTCACTATTCACACTTTTACAACCTCTAAAATCTCCTTTCTCCCACTACTCTGCTCATCAACTCTATAAAGAAGTTTCACCATGCTGAATGTATCTTCCAACAACCTGCTCCTCTTCATACTGTTTTAGAGCCATGCTGCATTTATATTACTGATCCAGTATGTTTTATAGTCACTGAATTTTTGCCATGTGACTGTTTGTTGCAGCTCAGTCAAACATGGCTGTCTAGTTGCGTTGAGAAGCACAGAATTTTTAGTTTTTTACAGAATCTGGTGAGAGACAATTTTTGGCATTTTTGAAAATTTAAACATGCAGAATACACAGATTTTGATGAAATAATACAATTCTAAGTGCACAACACACATGATTAGTTCAAGAACCATCGGAAACATGAAAAACCAATGATTTTTTTTCTGTTTTTACAGTTTCTTTCTCTGATAAATGGTGTCATTTTGGAGATTTTTTGTTTAGAGCTAATTGGAGTATCTAACGGGACATGCGGACGGGCTGATGGGGCAGTCGTGGCGCAACAGGTTAAGCCCCTGAGCTACTGATCAGAAGGTCAGAGGATTGAACCCCCACTGCGGCCACTGTTGGGCCCTTGAGCAAGGCCCTTAACCCCTGACTGCTCCCCGGGCGCTGCACCGCAGCAGCCCACTGCTCCTAGCATGTATAGTTAAGGTTAACTTTGAATAGGATGGGTCAAATGCAGAGAAGGAATTTCCCCAAGGGGATCTATAAAGGTTAGATTCTTCTTCTTATTATTATTTAAACATGCCTTTCAAACTCACTGGTGGGTTTTGGGGCTCAGAGGGTTAATATATTCACCACAAATCACAAAGTGCAATTAAGACTGATGAGAATGTCACTAGTTTTGCAGGTGTTTGTCCATAAACCAAAGTGTTGTGATTAATATCAGTAAAGATTCTCACTTCAGAGCATCAGTGATGAAATGTGAAGGTTTGGATGTGAATTGTCACGAGGAACTGTGTCAACTGTGTGGTGTCATATTATATCACACTAGTGTTCTTACTGCTAATTCAGACTAACATCTCCAGTGGGAGGTGTAGGTGAGGTGTGAAGCAGTTATTTACTCAGATACAGAAAATAGTGCAGCACCTGCTGCTGTCGCCTGCTCTGGAGAGTCTTTCTTTGTTTTTGTTTTCTATTACTGGATGTCTTGCATTCTTTTTACACTTCAGTTTAAGGATAGATACTACAGGTTAGTAGGGTAAATCTTTTAACTAATCTGCTATGAATGAAAGTTCCCCAGATGGTTATATCTGATAAAGCAATGCATTTTTGGATTTTTCTGAAATTGTATGTTAAAATAGATTCATTTCCAGTATAGAAATCTGATTATCGGATAAAGCCACGATTTTTTGGGATTGGGGCAGTGGTGGAGCAACAGGTTAAGCCTACTGATCAGACTACTGATCAGAAGGTCAGGGGATCGATCCTCACTGCAGCCACTGTTGGGCCTTTGAGCAAGGCCCTTAACCTCTGACTGCTCCCCGGGCACTGCACTGCAGCAGCCCACTGCTCCTACTATGTAGGATGGGTAAAATGCAGAAAATGAATTTCCCCAAGGATTTCAATAAAGGTTAAATTATTATTATTATCATTATGTTGACATATTAGTGTTTTTACAGAGGAGATTTTGGATATCTGTTTTTACCACTCTGACAATCTGAAAATACTGTCAAAAAAAATCCATAAAAAAATCTATTGTCTCCATCCTTTTTGGAATAAAATGTTCTATAAATCAATCTGTAAATTATATATGTACAAATCCCTCTGCAGAATATATACAGGAATACAACTGGGAAGTTTGGTGTATGTAAATGCTACTGAAATAGAGATTTTTGGCTCAGAGTGTGACGAAAAAAGTAATTTTCTGCCTTATAATATGCATTATAAGATTCCGTACCTATTTTATTAAATGGAAACTGCTATTTGCAAATGAAACTTTTAAACAACTGATATCACCTTAAAACTTCACCAGTTAATTGCTCACAGGAAAACAATTACTATTTTTTTATGTTTAAATATTCAGAACGGCTCTAATTTGTAGACTTGTCCTTTAGACAAAGTGTAGTATAACAAACACCTACATGTGTATTTTGGATGTGTGTTTTTATTCCTTTACTCTAGAAAAAGTGTTGTAGGAGCAGATATCCCAAAATCTCAAAACTGACCACCACATTAAAGGATGATATTTTTCCCAGAAATGTCTTTAGAAGATTATAGTTTGTATCAGAGGGATTTTTGGTCCCAGCACTGTTTATTTCAGTGTTTATTTCCACAAAGTCACACTGACATTGCAGCCTTGTGTCTGAACGTTTATGTTGAACGTTATGTATCCTTCTGTAAATCAAACTGCACCATAAAACATGATGTTTTACATCATGTTTTATGCTGTAGTAGTGTAGTATGCATTCTTATGGCAGGAAAAAGCTGGGTAACCCCTATCTGCTGGAGCAGCTTGCTGGCAGACGATGTGGGCTCAAGCCTCAAAGAAGACGACAACCCACAAGTACAGATAAGAGGCAGTGTTTTCAGCTGATTCTATTATCCAGGGAATAGGGTGGTAAACAGAAAACAAATCAGTATTTTAGTGAAGGATCGAGAGCAGACGAAGCTTCAGATGGCTGATGATTAAGTTAAGGCAAGTTTGTTTGTAAAGATATCTGAAAAAATCATAATGGGCTATTCTACTATAAAGACTGATATACTGGCCAACATTACTTTATTGTTATCTGCACATACATAACATTTACCTGCAAGTAAAAATAATAATAAGGTGCAAGAGCACTAAAAAGTTGACTTTAACCCAGGGGTGCCCAATCCTGGTCCTCGAGGGCCACTATCCTGCATGTTTTAGATGTTTCCCTCTTCCAACACACCTGATTCAAATGATCAGGATCGTTATCAGGCTTCTGCAGAGCTTGATGATGAGCTGACCAGGATTGGGCACCCCTGCTTTAACCCACTAAAACCCAAGAAGTTTGTAGGCGTTCTTTGCTCCTGTCATATTTTTCTTCACTGTGGGCTCATTTTGATGAAAAAATCAGATTTTAAGCTAAAATAATTGGTTAACTTTCCGACAGAATGGCATGTCACAGATAATTACTTAAAGGAAAGTCAGAAAGTTTACTCAAATAAATGGTTTGGCAAATTTAGATGACGCCTATAAAAACAGCTTATATTATTATTTATGGCCAAAAATGCCTGATATTGATGAGGATATAGAAATCAATCTGATGAAATAGGAGGTATTTCACATTAATTTTTACACTTGGTGAACAGGGTACATTTTTTAACTAATCATCTATGAACATGAGACTTCCCCAGTTGATTACGTCCAATAAAGTAATGATTGTTTTTCTTTTTGCATTACAAGTTTTCTCATATTGTTTGTTAAAATGCATGTATAAAAACATGTTTGTTGACGTTATGAGTACCAGCCTTTAAATCTGATTATTTAAATGCCTGATATTGATGATCGGTCTGTTAAAATAGGTTAAAAAAAATGGAGGTATTCATATATTTAGAGGTTGCCTAAGTGTCACTGATGACATCTGTAGCTACTCACCTGAACAGAAAGGGTTGGTGGGGTCAAAGTTGATGGCGAATTCATGCGACACCTGACGAGACACAAACAGACACATTTTAAATGCTCGTCCTTCGCTACACTGTAAAATATAGTTCAGAAACGCCGTCCGTTTCTCCCACACCTCCTCCCTCCCACCGTCTCTCCAGCTCTCTGTGCAGCTCGCTCTTCTTTGTCCTTTTCATCAGCTCAGTGCCATGGCAACACAGATGGGTTGACAGTTGCGTAATCATCTGAATATGCATGTATAATGCTTACAGTTTTATCTGCGAGTGTGTTTGTGTGTGTGTGTAAGATGCAAGTCGAACACAGGCTTGCTTTAACTGTAAGTTTGCAGATGACAAACCCACCTTCCTCTCTCTATGTCTGTCCTTACAACCACACATGTATCGCACACGTCTGCACACAAAACAACAACAACAACAACAACAACACACATACCTTCCAGTCTGGTGGGAGTTGGGCTCCAAATCCCAGAGCAGGAAACATTTTGTCGCTGAGGAGGAAACCATGACAACAGATTGGAACGTTAGTTAAACCTTTCTTTTTTTTCATACAAATTCAACAAGCTGGATTTAGACAGCAGCAGTGGAAATCCTGTTACCTTGTTCACATAGAAACACATTCAGACATTTACAGGAGAGCGAGCATAGAGCTGGTGGAAAAATGACATCGTAAAATGGCTCCTGAGTAACAAAAAGAAACTCCTGCACAGCAACTCATTGATTTTCCTGACATTTTTACGTGATTTTTTTTTTTAAAGAAGCAGCTGCATTCCTGGTGGTCTCTGTGTCAAAAACCTTATTTCTAGCATGCAAGCTAAAACAGGAAAACTAGATGCTTGTGTGTGTGCTGTGCTCTGCCGATGCTAAAGCTCTGTAGAGTGGTGCTCGGGTAGATGATGGGATTAAGACGGGTATTAGAGAACTGCTAAACCAGTTTAGTTCTTTCTGCAAAGCCCAAAGTGACTGTAACTCTGCAAAAACTCCCCTGCAGGAATATCTAAGATGCCACTTGTGTTTTTTCTGAGGAGACACCCATGAGGTCAATGGTCCATTTCGAGAGCAAATGTAGATCTTAGCCTTTAGAAAAATAAGCATCGAGCAACCTCACTCATCAGTTTTTCAGTATGGTATCTGACTCCAACTCTGCCAGAAGATGCAGATCATTTAACAGTGAAGTCAACTATCTTCAGAGAGCTATATTTAAAAAAAAGTGGAGATTCTGGACAAAGATTGGTGATATTTAGTTCGTCCTCTGAACTCCAAAACATGTTGCAAGGTTTGAGGCACATTTTCTCCTAAAAAATCATTTATCAGAGGCAGAAACATCAGATTTTCAACTTCCCACTGGTCTTTGAATTAAGCGCAAATGTCTTTCTGTCTTAAAATGAGCCAAATCTAATCGTTAAATCATGATATTTCATCACAATCCCTTTATTCTACATGCTGCATTTAAAAAAAGTCATCAAAATAAACAATTTCTTTAACTAGATCTTGTAAAAACAAAACAATAAAACAGTCGTGTGATTACAATTCAGGGACTTCTCGGCTGAACTGCAGGCAGTGTTTACTCAGAGCAGATAGGAAACGAGTATGGAGACAAGTTAGATAGATTTAAAAGGCAAAATAAAACATGTGTAATCAATAAAATAAATGCAGCATGGCTATAAAATAGTATACAGAGGAGCAAATTCCCAGCGGGTTGTT